>CM035428.1:4872411-5052411 GCA_020310875.1 Ceratopteris richardii | reverse complement strand
TTCGTCAAATCATGGAACAAAGGTGCTGGGAGAAGTCCATTTTTTTGTGTTCCCAAGATGTCACTTATGCGATGCTTCTGCACTGCAAGCGGTTTTCCCACATCGTTAGGAGCATCCTTAATGTACAATGTTCCTAGCAGTGGTGCTTGTGAGCATTGCATAATTGATGGTAACCATCACCTATGCAAATGAGTCTTTTTTTTTCGTTTTGAGTGCTGCTTATACAACACTACATGGAAATAGCATCGCATAAGCAACACTAGTTTCTTCTTTTTTTTATTGGGGGCATCATTGTGCCCCCTTATTCCTTGTAGTGGGGGTCTCCATGAAGTCAAAGAGAAGTGCTCCTATCGGAAAGTAGAATCCCATGTGTTTGAGATAAGGTATCGGCATAGTAGTGGATTTGCTTAAGCAATTTCAAAGCATGTCAAATATTTTGAGTAGTCTCAAACATGAAAGCAGGTGGAGAAGGGGTAGCCAACACATCCAATCACACATTACATGCCATAAAGACACACGTGAGCTCACAAAGAAGGAGATACAAGAGCAAGAAGGAGTTAGGAGATTTCACACAAGCGACCCACACTTTTTGGAAATTCCTAAAGAAACTACTATTCTACAAGGTTTTGATACAATCTTTTAGGGAATATGCACATAGAGGATTCGTCTAGTTTTACAAGACTTAAATACCAAGGACGCTGTGAAAAAGAAAAATAGAAATTTCGTGAAAACCTTTATGGGGCCTAACTCTTCTTCTCTTCACTTCTTCAATTCTTGACGTTTGAGTGTGTGACTCTCTACAACTCTCCCATTTGTAATGTCTAGCTATATAGCCACACAAAGTTTTTCCGTGTAGGTGTTGCATTCCATGCAAGTATGGGTCTCATGTTTTTGTATAAAGTTCTTTTCTAAAAAAATCTCATCGTGTCTTTATTCCATGATATTTTATGATATGCTCTCATGGTGTTCTCAAGGTATCCCATGTTCGTATGTATCTAGTGTGCTCTAAATGCTTGGTGCTCTTCATTTTGATATGCGAGGTGTCCCATGCCCTCATCTATCTAGTGGGCGCTACAAATATTTGCATGCTCTACATGCTTGGTGCTCTTCATTTAGAGTTTTGAGATGTTGGAATTCATCCGTTTGAGGTTCTTTGAGCCTCATAGGTTCAATGTGATGGGTCTCCATACACTCGACTAGGGTAAGACACTTGGATCGACAGTTGAAGTTGGCCCCCATTCACTTGAAGCTAGCAAGCTTTGTGTTAGGGGGTCCACAACAACCACCTTTGGTCCTCAAAATCAACCAAAATCATGGATATTTCCCTTCTTGAAATTTCAAATGCCATGTGTCTTGTCCTTAGACAAGATGCCATGGGACCCCTTGAATCCCATAAAGTAGGGGACAAACATGCAAGGCTAGATGGTTTTACAAAGGAGGTTGATAGCCCTCTCATGCCCCTCATGCGGGGCCCACTTGGATTCAATCTTATTCTTCTCGAGGAAAAACACTCTGATGCCTAAAAGGTGGGGGCTTCTTACAATTGGAAATTCTTTTGCCTAAGAGGAAAAGAGATTTCTTGATACACCATTTAGGAGGGTTTCCAAAATTGGAAGCACACCTCTCTCTCCAAATATTCGAGATGGTCTCACCTCTTATGGCATTCCACAATGATGAGGAGCAACCAATTGCCTCACTATCTAACTTTGTATTTTGAGGAGTGAGAGCAGAAAACAATCTAAGGTGTGGTTGTTTGTCCAAGTTCAGGGCCTACAATGGCTCACGACATGCTTCTTGTTGTTGATAGGAGAACTCATTCTTGTTGTTGATAGGGATCACTACTACTAGGTTTGCATTCTTTTTTTGACACTGATTCGGCTGGTTGCTATGACACTCATGTGTCCCCTAGGGGTTTTCACTTCATGCTTGATACCTCCTGTATATCTTGGTTGAGCAAGAAGAAACCTACTGTGGCCACTTCCAGTTGTGAGGCTAAGTATAGGGTAGCTTTCACAGCGACTATTGAGTGTGTGTGGCTCAGACGCCTTATCGTTGATTTGGGTGTTGGTAAGTCTTCTGCCACCACGATCTTCACTGACAGTCAGAGCACATTGGGACTTGCAAGGAGCCCTCTGTTCCATGCTCGCACTATGCACATTGAGGTGCATTATCATTATGTTAGGGAGAGGTTCTGTGCTAGGAAGATCAGCTTGGCATATGTGCCCAGCAAGGAGAACATTGCATACCTCTTTAAGAAGGCTCTACCTACGGAGACATTTGAAGCTTTTCACAAAGCTTTGGCATACATGAGTGCTAGCTCCTTGTTCACCGCATCATTACCAGGGGGATTTGTTGATATATTTAAGTAGTGATGTGTGTGAACACTCTAGGTCTGTCGGGGCACTTTTTTCCCTCTTTAGGAGGTTTTTTTCCCCTGGCTTGTATATACGCCTATTGCCCTAACAAGCTACTTATCTTTGTACATTCTAGTGGTAATACATTCAGTATTGTGTGTTGTGCTCCAAACTTCTTCTTCTTCCTTGTGTTGTTTGCGTGTTTCCGCAGACGTCTTACTCCCACAGCTCCATCTTCTTTGATCATTGATGCCCTCTATTGTGTGTAGCCAACATCACCAACTTGCTCTACATGCTTGGGGCTCTTCATTGCGATATGCTTTTGTGGTGTTCTATGTTGGTGCATTTTACCCAAGCCTACATGCTTGATATTCTTGATATTATGATCATTTTTAAGTCACATGTGTAGTCATGTGAACACCTCTTGTAAAAGAGTACATTTTATCTTTTGTAATTGTGAAAAAGAAAAAGGAAAAGGATGGCTTACCTCATCCATGATGTAAAAGAAAAGTCGTGGCTCTAACTACCTAAAACCATGAATTTTTGAGCTGAGGGAATATCTCCTAGCTTTGGGGATCACTTTTTGGTGGAGCCATTTGAATTCGAATTCAAAACTCCCTCCAAGAATAGTTGTAAAAAGAGCAATAAGGAAGAGGTGATTAGCAAGCCTTATACGTGACCACTTCATGTCATTTTGTAGAGATTGAAGAGCTTAATCCATAGCTCTATCATTCTACTCCCATTGTGCAAAGATTCATTGCCAATGTGATTGTAATCATATGTGAATTTATAGATTCATCATTCTCTACTTCTTTGTTTTGTTCTATGTTATACTCACTCAGAGCACTAACTTCAGGAGGTCATAACTCAAGCTATACGCATCCATTTTCAGAGTTTTAACATGTGTGGGATAGCTCTAAAAATCTAGTTTTTGGATCTAAATTTTCATGGCCATTGAATTGTAATCAGGGAGAAAACGCTATTTTACAACTCATTGGTCTGTCTCTACAGAGCCCCGAGAATGGCGGGCATGTTCGAGATCTTGTTAAACGTTGTTCTCAGTCCTCAATTCATCATTTGAAGTGTTTTGACTTGGAATAGAAATCTCGCTAAGTATATTTTCTATGCCCAAAAGGAATGTATCTAATTCGTACTAGGTTGAGAGCACTGTTTAGTTTTTCCAGTAGGTGTATGTCCAAAAATAACAAGTTTTGGAAGCTAATCATCTTGCAACTAGTCTGTCTTGAGTGAAACTTTTGAGATACATGTTCCAAAGTACTTGGCTGATATTTTGGTGGATTTAGGAAGCTCAAAGGTTCTACTAATCAACTCTGAAGACTTAGTTGGCTGGTTTGAAGCTAGTTGTAGCAGCACCAACTCATCTTTGGATTGCATCCACCATCTCTCTTCATAGTGGTATCAGAGCACAGTCAAGCAACATGGGAGATGGATTTCCATCAACAATTGACAAATTGGATCGAAACAACTACCCAACATGGTCTCTAAGGATGGAGGCTTACCTTCAAGGGAGGAATCTATATGGATTCATATCCAGAGATGAAGCAATGGCAACCATGAGGAACAAAGGGCAACCATCACATGAAGAAGTGGAAGGAATTTCAAATTGGTGTTCGAAGGATGCACTTGCAAGGTCCTATATTCTAAACTCAATCTTTGATTTTCTTTTACCTCATGTCAAGGGATGCAAGACCTCAAGAGAGACCTGGAATGCACTTGCTTCTTTCTTCTCCTCCAACACTCGAGCAAGGAAGAACCAATTGTGGATGGAGTTCACAACAATGAAGAAAGGCCCAAAGCAAAGTGTGACTGATTATGTCACAAAGATGAAGGAGATTTCTTACCAACTTGGAAGCATTGGAGAGGTAATTGAAGAGGAACAAATCATTAGACAAATCATAAATGGAATCAAAGCAGACGACAAGTAAAGTCGTTCACAACAACCATGGATTTATACATGGATATGCATGTACCTGACTTCAACACACTCATGGGCCAACTCTTCACTCATGAAGCAAAGATTAGCAATGATGGTGAGTCCTCAAGAGGTAATCAAAATTCTGCCTTATATTCTGATAATGCTAAGGTCAAGGACAAGTCAAAGAATAGGAAGAATGAAGATGAAGGTAGCTCTTTCCAAGCAAACTTTGCAGGTAGAGGACGATCTAGAGGAAGAGGCAAAGGTGGAACGCAAGGTAGGGGGAGATTCCAATCATCTCAACCTTGCAATATATGTGGATTATCTAATCATACTACTGAAGAATGTTTCAAGAACCCGAGGAACTCAAGAGGAAGAGAATTCAATAGAGCTGGCTATGGATCAAATAGAGGTAGATACAATGGAGGTTACAACAACAACAACTATCAAAGTGGCCATAGAGGAAGAAGAGACTACAATAACTATGCAGAGGACCAAAGTCAAGAAGATTCATTATTAATTATGAATCTATTAGTGAAGAAGGGTAAGGATGATGATCACATATTTTACATTGATTCAGGATGCTCAAACCATGTAGCAAGAAATGTGGCTTTACTTTCTGATTTGGAAGATCCTCATAACAAGCATGAAGTGCAGACAAGAGATGACACAAAGCACTCAATGGAGAAGATAGGTAATGTGAAGACATCAGATGGGAATATGAACCTCTTAAGCAAAGTCTTGTATGTCCCTATAATTACCAAAAATTCAATAAGTGTTGGACAGATTGTTGAAAAAGGATTGCAGGTTAGATTCAACTGATTTGGAGCATATGTTGAAGAGCCAAGGCAAGGCTTTCAAAGGATTGCCAAAGGAGAAAAGACAGGAACGCTTTTCACTTTTTAAGTGGAAGATACACTTTTAGGTATTTAAGTATTTAAGTTTAGTATTTCAGATTTAAGTCTTTAAGAGTTAGATTTTTAGGTTTAATAAAAAAACAAATGTTCTAAAATGTCCATATTGTAGCAGATGGCTTCTTCGTGAAGTACTTTGATGGTGATGCACCGTACTACACTCTCCTTCTCGAGAGCTCCACAACGATATGCTCGGAGTAGAAACCGAGCTCCTGACTCCGCACACAGCACTCCGCACAGAGGCTGTAGAATACGCAGAAAACACAGTACACAGTGTCACTCTAGCACAATGGTGAGTACCAACGTGAGGAGATACACCTCATAAATGTCAATCCGTGGAGACATGAGGACCGGTATGAAGACCGCGAGCAAGTGATGGCACAGGTGCGTGAGTGAAAGCACACAAGCATGCACACACATGCACACATACGCGCACAAGGTAAGAGCAAAGAGTGGAACAATGGAAAGCTTCGATTACCAAAGAGCTCTCTTACAAAACTGAAATCTACAACAAGCCAACCTCAAAAATGAGCTCTCCAGCCCTTTTTATAGTTTTTGAGTGGTTTTGGCCCTGTCCAGACCTAGTGTCCGGCCTAGTTAAAAAATAGGTTCCAGGGCTTATTTGGGGGCTCAAACGGAGTCTAAAAATTATGAAACCCGGTAGGATGGTAGTTCTAATACTCCTCAAGCTCAAGGACTCCTTGGCTTGAACAAAATGGAGTTACAAAAATGGAAAATGGTATTTACAATGGTTTTTAGTGATAATAATCACTATTTTTGTAGGGATTTCATCTGAAAATTTGACAGGTGCTTCTTGGAGCTCCCTACTTGCTCCTTCTTCTTGTGTGTCCACTTCCTTGAGGTGCTTCCATGCTTTGTCCTTGACCTTGAGCTTCAACACTCCCCCCCCTCTTGAGTCTGTCGTCCCTGACAGACCCCTTGTTGTAGTGGTCGTTCCATGTAGTACGTTGAGAGGTAGCGTCCTTTGCGTCCAACAGGGGCGATCCCTCTTCGCCATGTATCCTAGTCGTTTGACTGGTTCTTCCAAAGATGGCTTTTCATAGTTTTCATGCCAAGTACTTGTAACCCATAATGAATGGTGGGTAAGTGCATTAGTGCATGGGTTGAACAAAATATGTGCCTTGTGCATGGCCTTGTAATGTGGCCCTACATATGCGTACTTGGAAAATGCATGGCAAGAAGTATGGTGCAAGAGATTGGGTCTTGAGCTAAGTGCTCAAGGGTATGCTGACGAAGAGGTTTCCTAATTTTTGAGACATATACGTCTTACCATGGTGAAGGGTCCGTTGATCTTCATCTCTTCGTGTTGTGGTTCCACTTGGTGTTTGACCGTCGGCGTGTCCTTTTTGTTGAGGGATGTCCTTGCTGGAAGTTCGCTGATGAGCATTTTCAAGCACCCTTTTTTTTTTTTTTTTTTTTTTGCAACAATGGCATGAAACAAGAAGAAAGAGGTTAGTATCAATAAAATATTTTACATGTGAAAATTTGTGTCTCATGTGCCTGGGATTTTGCAATTGTGTCTATGCACGACCATGTAAGGTGGCCCTATATTGATGCATACTTTGGAGATGCATGACCTGAATGGTGCAAAAGACAAGGTTATGCCAAAGGCACATGGTTGCTGCACGTCGAGGCTTTTGATGTTACTCGCATAGTTGATGCATTCTTTGTTTGGAGGTGTCGATTGGATCTCGAAATGATGTGATCCTCATAATGGGAACCCCTTTCCGAATAGTATTTGGCCCTGTAGAGATCACCTCAGGCCAGTTCTTCTTTGGATGCTGTCCAAACTTTGGTATCCAGTGTGGTTGGCCTCTTGGTTCTGTGGTTGTTGTTGGTGCTTTTGGCTTCCAAACCCATATCCTTGATGATTGCCGGCTTACTTTTGCAGAAGGGTTGAATTTATCGTCGTTTGTTCTTTGTGTTTTGTTCTTACCCTTTGCCTTCCTTGGCTTCTGTGTTGAGACCTTTTGCATGGTGGGGATCATAGGCCGTTGTGTATGTAAGAGCTTCTTGGGTACCCACATCTGTAATTGCCCTTGTTGAGCTGTAGCTAATTTTTTAGGCACCCAAATTTGTACCTGATTGTGGTCGGCCTTCATTGATAGCTTCGGTACCCAAATTTGATGGATTCTGCGTGCTTGACCCTGTTGTAGGTGCTTGGTCCTTCTATTATCATGGTCGATCTGGTTGAGTGGGAGTCCTTGAGGCAACATCGATGGTTGTACTCCTTTCTTTACCCAGATCTGCTTCATGCCCATAACTTCTTCCTTCTTGAAAGCTCTTTGTCTATTTGATAGACTGGCTATCTTGCACTGTTTGGTTTGCTTCTGAGGTTGGACTAACGTGGATGCTTTACTCTTTGAAAAAGAAGAAGAAGGTTCATCTTTCCTTTGCGACTGTCCTTCCGTGATTGCATCCGTCTGGATCATAGAGCTTTTGACAACTACAACATCTTGTTCGAGAAGATTAGCCTTAGAGGAACAAAGAGAGTGTATGGTGTCAGTGTCAGTGGGCATGCGATTCTCCAATTCTAATGTAATGCATTGATTATATACCCACACTTGAAGAAGTTGACTTCTTAGGTTCAAGTTGACAGCATGGTCATAAATCCAATCTTGACCCAAGACAAGTGGCTCTGTGAGGTCCTCATCATGACACACTAGCATTTTGACTTTTATTGGAACATCTTGAAGGTAGATGGGAAGTTCCACCTCGCCCAAACAGGGTGTTTCCACGCCTCCTAATCCTATGAGATAGGCTTCTATGGGCTTGATGTCCAATTGCAGGTCTTGGCAGTATGAAAGTCGAACTGCACTAGTTGCTGCACCTGAATCAACTAATGCTCTCACAGTCTTTACACTCTTTCCTTGTCCTACCTCTATAGTCACAAAGGGCCGTCGATCAATTATTTGAGAAGTAGTTATGCCCGATTTTTGGCACATGTCCATGTGATATTTTGGAGCTTTCGTGTTGACATCTAGGCCTAGCCGCCGTAGCTTATTTCTTCGGATGCGCTCTCTTGCCTCTGCTTGTGCTTCTTCTCTAACCCTTAACTCCTCTTCTTTCCGCTTCTTAGCAGTGTTGAGTCTCATGAGCATTTCCTCTGTAAGAGGTTCTTGATATAACTTGACTCGGCATCCACTAATATAGTTTGGTAGGATATCACCTTCTAAAGTGGCCAATTGAACTGCACCGCTAGTGGAGAGTCTATTAATGATCATGGGTCCATATCCTTGTTTCTCCAATTTGCGGGCATGTTGCTTTAGCGTATAAACGAGCACTAGATCTCCTTCCTTCAATCCTTTATCCTTTACATGGGCATCAAAGTATGCCTTTTGCCTTTTCTTTGTAGCATAAATGCCTGCTGCTGCCCGTAGCCTCGTCTCACCTAAGCGTTCTAGATCAAAGATCCTGGAAGACAACTCATGTCCATTCCACTCATGCTCTTGTGCTACTTTCAAGGCAGGGATTAGGAAGTCTAATGGTAGCACAGCATTCTGTCCAAAGACCATCTGAAATGGGGTAGCATTAAGTACCGTTTTGTAGGCAACTCGGTATGCCCAAACAGCATGATGAAGTTGTTTGTCCCAATCAGAGCGTTTATTATTTACAAGTTTCGTCAATACGTTACATAGGATCTTATTCGTGCTCTCGGCTTGTCCGTTAGCTTGTGGGTGATAAGGGGCGGACTTCTTGTGTATCACCATGAATTCTTGAAGGAGATTTTCAATGACCTCATTCAAGAAGTGCGTACCTCTATCACTAACCAACTCTATTGGTAACCCATATCTAGTGAACACATTTTCGAATAAGAACTTAGCCGTCGTTTGAGCATCATTCTTTGTCGTGGCTTTTACTTCCACCCACTTTGTAAGGTAATCTGTGGCCACAATAATGTATTCTGCATGGGATTTTCTAGCTGGGGGGTTGATGGGACCTACAAAGTCTAAATCCCACTTTGAAAATGCACGTCCTCCCATCATTGGCCTTAAAGGCATCTCGTCTTTTCTTATCGGATATTGGGCACGTTGGCATGTGTCACATTTCTTCACATAAGTATGTGCATCCATATGAAGAGTGGGCCACCAAAGTCCTGAGAATAGAATGGTCTTAATTACTCTGTCAGGCCCAAAGTGTCCACCTGCAGCACCGCTGTGTGCAGTTTCTAAGACTTTCAAATAGTCTGATTCATGAACGCACAGTCTTAGGTAACCATCCTTGCCTCTTCGATATAGGTTGTCTCCTACTAAGGCATAGTCTTGAGCCTCTTGCTCCATGCTCCGTTTTCTGGCAAGACTAGCCTGATTGGGTAATGTTCCCGATCTCATGAACTCAACCAATGAAGCACTCCAATCTGGGATTAATGACACATGGTAAAGAGTGGCATGCTCCACTGGGGGTCTCTTCTGGCACACTGGACAATTCTGGATCCACTCCTGTATTTCTTTGTCCATGCTAGGCCAATATACTCCTAAACGTTTTAGATTCTGCAATGTTCGTTGTTTAGAGTAGTGATTTCCTAGCAGTCCCTCATGGGCTTGTTGCATCCAACTAGCATGTTCGTCGTCCTCAACACAACAGGCTAATATGCCCTCGGTATCTTGCTTGTACATACTTCCGACCAATATTTGATACTTTTGTGATTTTACAATTTCTTCTTTGCTTGTCTTCACATTTTTATTTGCAGGCCCGAAGGTTAGGACCGGTACCAACTTATTTGCCCATTTAGGAACAACTTCTAAATTGAACAGATAAGCATCGGGCAATTCATCAGACACTCCTTGCGGTGGCTCTCTTGAAGTGATGCGAGAAAGATGGTCTGCCCTAAGATGGGTTCTACCTTTCCTGACAACAACTTCAAAGTCGTATTCCATTAGTAAGAGGAACCATCTTACTAAGCGGCCTGTATTGCAAGGTTTATTGACCAAGTATAGTAAAGCTTGATGATCAGTGAAAAACTTGAACTTATTGGCCAATAGATAGTTTCTAAACTTTTTCACAGCGTATACCATGCCTAAGCCTTCTCTCTCCGTTGTGGTATAATTTCGTTCAGCTGCATTTAATTGCCTACTAGCATATGCTATCGGCAAATCTAGGTTTCCTTCACCTGTGGGTTGTGCTAGCACACATCCTATTGCATGATTGGAGGCATCTACATGGACATGAAAGGGTTTGCTCCAATCCGGAGTAGTCAATATTGGTGCTGTGCACAAATGTCTTTTCAGCTCGTTGAAGGAATTCTCGCATTCTTCGTTCCACTCAAAATTTGTTAACAACCCATAGAGATGTTTAGCTATGATGGCATACATGTGTATAAACCTACGGTAATATCCACAATGGCCCATAAAGGCTTGTACCTCTTTAACATTCCTTGGTCTTGGCAACTCTGCTATCGCTCTTACCTTGTCTTCATCTGTTGAAATCCCATTCTTAGAAACAATGTGACCTAAGATCTTACCTTGTCGTACCATGAACACACACTTCTCTGGGTTCAGACACACTCGATAATCTCTACACTTGTTGAAGATTTGTCTGAGCTCAGGAATGTGGTATCTTCTTTGTTGAGAATGAGCACATAAGTCATCCACATATACTTCTAAGTTCTTTCGCAAGAACTCTTTGAAGACATGACACATGAGCCTTTGGAATGTTGCAGGTGCATTGGTGAGCCCAAATGGCATCACACGAAATGCAAAGATTCCCCATTCTGTGGCAAATGCCGTTTTGTGTTGATCTTCGGGGGCAATGGCTACTTGGTTGTAACCTGAAAATCCATCAAGGAAGCTATAAACTTCCTTGCCTGCAACACGCTCCAATAGATGTTCGGTGATTGGGAGTGGATAACTATCTCTGATCGTAGCTCCATTAACTTTTTTAAGATTAATGCACACTCGCAATTTTCCATTCTTCTTGGGCACCACTACAATGGGGGACACCCATTCAGTATGCTCGATCTCATAGATGAATCCAGCTTCAATCAGCCTGTCAATTTCCTCCTTTATTTTGGCTGCATAATTGTCATTATATGTGTAGGGCTTTTGTTTGGTGGGCTTGGCATCAGCGGTCATCGGAATCGTATGAGAGCAAATCTTTGGATCTATTCCTTTCAAGTCTCTATAGTGCCATGCAAACACATCCCTATATTCCCTTAATAGAGCTACAAGCTCTGCTTCTTCTTTTGCACTTAGGTCATCTCCTATGTACGTACATCGTTCTTCGTTCCCTTCAATGGTCACTACAACTTTTTTGGTCTTTTCTTTATTGTCATATGCTTCTCCTATAATGGCCTCTCTCTTAGGCATCCGTACCAAAATTTTTTGATCTTCCACTTCATATTTCTTGAAATTTTCTGGTACTTCAAACAATGATTCTTCCTCTTCTTGTTTCACAGCTTCTCTTTTCTTTTTCTTTTGACCTCCTTCACTTCCTTCCTTTGAATTTATTGTTTTAATACTCGTGAGGGGTTCTGCTTCTTTTTGGGTTAACACTCCTATGTCTTCTAAATAGTGTTCCTCTGAGTCAAAGTAAGTATCCATCACAATGGATTCTAGATCATCGTCATTCTCTTCTTCTTCTATGAACTCACTAGGATCACACTCTTCCAACAAGGGCTGACACATGAACACTGAAATATCATAACCCTCCTCATCACAATGAGGTGTCCATTGTTCTTCATTGACTGCAATGTCCATGGTAGCTAAGATTTCTGCCCAACCATGAGGCTCAAATTCCTCATCTGGAAATATCATCGGTGTATAGGCTGGGTCTTTTATTGGTCTATCTCCTGGGGGATTTCCTTCTTCTCTCGCTTTTAGGCGCTTTTCCTCTTCCTCTGCGACCTTGCACATCCACAAGTGAGTATCTTCATGCAGCCATGATGGATCAGGTGAACTTCCAGAATGCACGGAGATAGAATCTTCTTTCGCTTTGTGGATAGGGTTCCACTGTAGGGGTGGTACATCTCTGAAGGTGTAATCCTTCAGATTGACCTTGGTGGTGACCCCTAAGTGCTGTAAGTACAAGGAGTTGGTTCCCCAATCCTGTACTATTTGCAGTTGTCGTAGGAAGGGTCTTCCTAGGATCATCTCATAGACATTATTTTTCTCAAAGTCACATATAGCAAATGTATGTTCAAACTCTACACCACAAGTGGTTAGAGTTATCCCTTCGAGCAATCCTAGAGGTCTTTCAAAATGACCATCTGCCATTTGAAGCTTCATTCTAGTTGGTCTTAATGTGGGTTTGCCCCATCGCTTCCACAAGGAGGTGGTCTCGATAGCAACACCAGCACCCGAATCTACAATTGCTTTGGTTGTGTAACCGTGATAGCTGATTGGAAGATAAGTATTACCTTCTTCACCTTTGCTCATGTCTCCTATCTTGTCGAGAGGTATCTCTGGAACTTTTTGCTTAGAGCCTACTTTTGGCATATTGGATTCAAGTTCTGGAACCTGATCCTTCACATGATTCCAGAGCTCAGGTTTTGCTTTGAGAAGCTCTTCCACAGTGAGATGACATTGAACCTTAGTGTTCTTAACCACATCAGTGTTTCTTGGAATCACTGAGTCTTCATTTCTCACCAATATTGTGGGAGCTCTGATCTGGATAGATTCAGATTCCCATGGGCCTGTGAAATGAGGCAACTCTTGTAAAGAATTAGATTCAAAATCTAATCTTTCGTCTTCTTGTTGCTCTGCTTGGTCTCCATAGATAGACGGGATGTCTTGGGGAAATTGATCATGAAGATCATCAATCTCAGGAATAGGAGGGAAGTTACCCTTCTCCTTGGCCCATTTCTCTTCTTGTATTTCCCGCAAGAACTCTTGAGAGTACTGTTGAATTGAAGGAGGTATTCCAGCATCCGTGGAATTAGGGACATAAGCTCCCATTGGTGGTGAGCTTCCTCTTTCCATAACTGGTTGAGCCTGTAGAGGTAAAGAAACTTGTGGTCTGTTTACCAACTGCTCTAATTTTTCTAGTAAACCTTGGAAGTGCAAATCTGATTTGACAGAGTTTGTCTGATTGAACTTTTGACTAGTCTCAAGTATAGCTTGAGCTTGTTCTACCATTTTCATGCACATTTTCATCCGTTCAATCTCTAAATCTGCTCTAGGGTAACTCTTGTCTAGGTTTGCAGCTGTTGGCCCTTCTTGAAGACGAGCCTGGTAGGCCTTGAACATCATGTCCAAGCCTTCTGGGGTTGGATCTGCAAGAACAGACCCTGATTGTGGTCTATTTACAATGGGTGGTGGGGTGGAATGAGGTGGAGTGGATGGAGCTTCGGTATGTGAGGGGCTTTGAGATGCCATGTCTTCTATTTTTGTTTTGGTATCCCTTAGGCTTTCTTCTAGCTCGGATAGCTTTTTGTTCCACTTGCGATTAGCCTTCTCTCTGGTGTCCTTCCATGTTCTTGGTTTCCTCTTACTAGGCTCTCCTGACTCACTTGACTCCGATTGCTCGGATGGTTTTGCTTGTTGTGCAGCCTGTGCCCTAGTAACTGCCTGTACAGGAGCCACATTACTGCTACTTGAACTTGAATCTGCCACTAAGCCTACCACGTTGATGGGTGTGACCTTGGGTGCACTAGAGGGATTCCTGGGACACTCTCTAGGAAGATGTTCCTTGCCGCACTCAGGACAAAAGCCTTGTATTGTGATGTTTTGTCCTAGTCCTAGAGCTGGTTGGTGGGGGCATTCACGAATGAAATGGTCGCCCTGACATCTAAAGCATGGTCCTCTAGGGGCTTGTGGTCTTACTTGTCTCAATTGGGGCCTAGTATTTGGATTCGTATACATGACATTGGAGTATTCTGGCTCCCAATTTTGTTCCATAGGTGGTTTCTCATATTGACACTGAGAAGTCTCACTTTGCTCAGGTGATTCTATATAATAAGCATGTGGACTATCTTCATGGAAGTAGTCTGAAACATGAGCGTGAGAATCATTTCCTGAGACCAATGGGGTTAGTGGCACCAAAGCTCTATTAGGGTTCTCCTCTGCCATCGTATATTTAACTGGGATCACATTGGAAGGAGCTGGCGGTTGGTTTCCTAGGACTGGCTGTGGCCTATATGGTGCCTGATATTGCTGCTGGTATTGAGGTTGATATTGTTGTGGCCTATAATATGGCTGTTGGTACTGATTCTGATACCTACCCTGCTGGTAAGGTTGCTGATAATTTTGTCTAACAGCCTGCCTGTTATAGGGACAATCTTGGGTCGTATGATTTGTATATTTCCTCTCAATGGTGCAATATGGAGCATTAGGGTTTCTTTGGGGTTGAGTCGTCCACGGGCAAACATTAGCCATATGATCTCCTCCACATGTATCACATCGCTTCACTGAGGTGACCCTTGGCATTTGTCTATTTTGAACTCCTAGCTTTTAGGCCACTTGCTCAGCTATCTCATCTATCTCAGTGGAGGCTCTAGAGGTATGACTGGTAGAACTATCAGAGTCCTTATAGAGTTTGGATAGTCCTAACTCCTCACCCAAGTTGTCTTCTATGTCAATGCATATTCGTATACACTCTTCTATGGATCTAGGCTCTTTCAAGTATACGTATGACCTCAACTTTGTGCTCAATAGGCCATCTAAAAATAGTGCCACCTGTTTGGCTGATGTGGGTAATTCTGGTACAGGGCATCTTTCCAAGTACTGTCTAAACCTTCTTCCTGCAAGTCGCACTGTTTCTTGGGGTGTCTGCTTGAAGCTGTGGATCAAGGATGATGTGTTATGCCTGATACCACTTTTGGAAAATTCCACAATGAATTCTTCTAGCAGCTGACCTATCTCTCTATAGTTGCGACTGGTTAGAGGTTGAAACCAAGCTAAGGCAGTTCCCTTAAGAGTCAAACCAAATGCCTCGAACTGGGTGAATAAGTCTTCAACCTGTTCAGCTCTTAGCACTTGTTTGAACTCCGCCACATGATCATAAGGATCTCCAAATCCATCAAAGTAGTTCTTCATTGTCTTAACCACTTGAGAGGGTCTAAGTGTTCTTGAGTGCTCTCGTGATCTAGGCAATGGAAAATCATGTTCATCTCTTTGATGCCTATAAACTCTATGTCTCTCCCTTTCAGTTCTTTCCGTTCCATATCCTGATCTATCTCTGCCCATAGTGTCTGCAAAGCTTACCTCCGGTCTCTCTCTAGTTCTCTCCCTCTGGGTTTCATGAGCCTTGGATGATCCGACTCCTTGGAGGCCCTGGGAAACATTAGATCTTGGTGGAGGGAAAATTGATTCACCTTGCCAAGTGTAAGCATGTCTGTCATGATCTGATACTAAGAATAATTTCTGAGATGTGTGATCTAGATAGACAACTTTCCCTGGTGTCTCTGGGTCCTTGAATTCATAGATGGTGACTACTGGGCTGGGTTGATCTGGCCTAAATCTCCAAAAGGCTTCCTCAGTTTCTCTATTCACGAATAGTTCTATGCTTTTGTTATCTTGAGGAATCCATTCTGGAGTGATCACTCTAGTCAAGACTGACTTACCTCTAGGGGTCTTGGGTTCTCCTCCTAGGTCTCCTTGCTCTAGGTCTCCTATCTCATTCTCAGGAATGATATTTCCAAACTCATCTGTCCTATCTGGTAAGTTGGTAACCACATACATGGTTCCTTCCTTATCAATGTAAGCACCCTCTTCAAACTTGACCACTGGGTGTTCAAGTCCAAAGGGTTGGTCAGGATTCTTGAGTTGAACCACTGATCGTCTTAGACCATCCTCATAGATGCGAGCACCTAATTGGTTGGTCCTGATATACTCCAATTGGGTCTTATAGGGACCTTCTGGTGTCTGTAAACAGGCAGTGCCTGAGCTACGTGTGGGTCTTCCCATGCTAAAAGACATCTCCGAGTCACTGGTTTCTGAACTTCGTGTGTAAGGATAACCACTAAGCTGTTGAGCCCAAGACTTGGCTGTATGGTTGACACTAGCCTCAGATGATCTAATGCTTTGTCTATCCTTGCCTAAGTGTCTGCCAGATCTCAGGTTCATAAGCCTTGGCTTCTAGTCCCAAAGTTCTCTTCTATTGCTCAAAATCCTTTGGAACACCTTGGTTTTCTAATTTCCTTGAGGGTCAACTTCAAAATACCCTATCTAATAATCCAACAAAACCAAAATCACAGCAATCGGATTTCGTATGAGAAAGTTATGCCAGTTCAGGGTTCTCGGGGTTAAAACAGGGAAACAGGGTCTCTCAGGAAATGCTTCAAATCAGGCGATACACGACATTTGTAGGACACGATACTTGATACTTGAGGAACTCGATACACGATACTTGGTATGTTAAAAGTCAAGCTTCAAGCTAAAAAAATTCGTGGGGAATCTTTTATGGACATGTGGAGCAATCAAAGGAAGCCAAAAGCCACGAGATTCCATCAAGAAAAGTCACTCAACCACTCCCCAAGTCATCTCAACTAATTCCTCCAAGTTAGGAGGCTGATTTGGAAAGGTAGTTCCTAGATTTTAGGGGCACACCTCTCACTATAAAAGGAGCATGTATCCCGACTTCTTTTGGGCCATCTTCTTGGAGTTTTAGCTCATGTAAAGTGAGCACTAAGTGCTGGAGTTGTGATAAGCAAGCCCCTTGCTTAAGCAACCCCCTTGCTTGCTTGTTTGTTTTCTTTTAGTAGGCATATCTATGTGTGTGCGCAGGCAGTGTTGCAACTCTCTACCCCTGATTTGTTAGCATTGGTTCTCCCTCATATGGTATCCATTTGATGTAATTCTTGTCTCATTGGATAGCTATAAGAGTCTATTTTATGCTTACCAATTCTCTGGAGCATTCTCTGAGTACGCTGGGAGCAACATTCATTTTAGTGAAGTTGTGTGATTGATATCTCTCTCTTTGTGTAGGCTCTGTTGGAAATATTTTGCTCTCTCTTGTAAGGGCTGGTTCTCCTTCTCTAGGTATCCATTTGCTATGATTTTGGTGTCATTGGGTAGCTATTAGAGTGCTCTAAAGTTGACTCAAGTTTGAGATTCATTCTCTGTATAATCTCGGAGAAAAGTTTGCTGGAGTGAAGTGAGGTCTCTGCTTGACTAGCAGTTGTGAGCATTCAACTAGCTCATGTTGTATACATTGTTTCTCTTTGTGTAAGCATCCATTTCAGGTGAAATTTGTTTTGTTGGAAAGCCCTTGGTGTCTACTACAGGTCTACAAAAGCTCACTGGAGTTCTCTGCATAAGCTCTGAGTAAGAGCATTTTTGGTGTGCAGAGGTCAAAGAAGGATACCTGTGGAGGTCATTCGCGCTTCATCGTTGCTTAGGGGTTGAGATACTTCCCCCATCAGTGGTATCAGAGCATTTGGGCATCTTGGAGGTATCACATACAAGCAAGAAGACCTCTTGGAGTTGGTGGTTCAAGAGTTGCATCAACAAAAGCTTCTTGGAGGTAGCTCACATCAAGGGGGAGCTATTCTACTCAAATTTGCAAGAGCACAAGGTGTCCATCTAAGGAAAGCTTTGGATTGAGGTAACCTCAGAGCCTCATTTTCATTTTACACACATTGGAGCATTAGCCAAGGGCTAGGTCAAGTATCAAAGACTAGATATGGGAGACTTCAACACTCAAATTGAAAAGCTAGACAAAGGTAACTATCAACCATGGAGATTTAGGGTCTCCAACTATCTTATGGGCAAGGGCCTTTGGGGGTTGATTAGTGGAAGTGAACCAAGACCTAGGTTGGATGAGAATCCAACCAATGACCAGAGAAGGGCCTTTAGGGAATGGAATGAAAGAGACAAGAGGGTTATCTTTATTCTTTCCCAACACATTAGCAATAGCATGATCGGCCATATCCAAGACCTGGATTCAAGCATGAAGGTATGGGAGACACTTGAAAGGCTTTATTCAACAAGCACCAAAGCAAGGAAGATCCAACTCAAGAATGAGCTCAACAACCTTAGGAAGAGCTCAAGGAGTAGCATAAATGACTACATACTTAAGGTCAAGGAGTTATCAGATGCATTGGGATCCATTGGAAGCCACGTAGACGATGACGATCTTGTGGCTTATACTCTCAATGGTTTGAGAGATGATGAGAAGTGGAAGCCCTTTACCACTTCAGTTTATGTAAGGGATAATCTTCCCGATTTTGAGCAATTGGTTGCTCTCATGGTCACCGAAGAAATGAACATAGGTGGAAGTTCAACTAAAAGCAAAGATGCACAAGTTTTCTATGCAGGTAATCAAAGGGGCAAAGGAAGACAAGGACAAGGAAGGGGCAAAGGAAGGTTTGGAGGAAGGCAAGGCCACTCAAGAAATCAAGGACATGACCAAGGCACCTCATCACAAAGAGGGAGAGGAAGATCAAGAGGAAGAGGAGGACGACATCAACAAAACAGGAATCAAGATGGCGAAGGATGTTACATATGTGGCAAGTTTGGCCACTATGCTAGAGATTGCTACCAAGGAGGAAACCAAAGGAACTATAATCAAGGTTCTTCATACAAAGGCCAAGGTAATTATGCTTCTACAAGTTCAGAAAATGACAATCTCTTGATGATGCACATGAATGGGAATTCAAGCAAAGTAGATAACACTTGGTATATTGATAGTGGATGTAGCAACCATATGAGTTGCAATGCTTCTTGGTTTACTAATCTACACGTTCCCAAAGGTAAAGGACATGTAGAAACAGGTGATGATACAGCCCATGAGATCTCCCATGTTGGAGATGTAGCTTTGGATGACAAGGAGGAAGGAAGATGTCTCAAGGATGTCTTGCATGTACCTACCATCACAAAGAACTTGGTGTCCGTTGGGCAAATGGTTGAAAGAGGCTATCAAGTAAGGTTCAACAAAGGTGGATGCTTTGTGGAGAACCCTAAGCAAGGTTACAAGGTCATAGCAAGAGGAAACAAGCAAGGGAGACTCTTCACTTTGGAGGTAAATTCTCATTCTACTCAACATGTCTACTTCACATATGGAAACAAGAGGATTTCGGAGTTGGACTTGTGGCACAAGAGGATAGGTCACATCAACATACAAAGAATGAAGGAAATGCAATTCAAGAGGCTGGTTGAAGGTCTTCCCAACTTTCAAGGACAAGGTATGAAGCATTTATGTGAATCTTGTCAACTAGGGAAGCAAGCGAGACTTCCATTCAAGAAGAGTGGCTACATAAGCCAACATCCATTGGAGTTGATACATACAGATGTGTGGGGGCCAACGAAAGAGCAATCCATTGGAGGTAACAAGTACTTTGTCACTTTTATAGATGATTGCACAAGGATGGTTTGGGTTTATTTCATCAAAAACAAATCGGATGTGTTTACATGTTTCAAAGCATTCAAGGCAATGGTAGAGAAGGAAACAGGTACATATATCAAGAAGCTAAGGTCCGATGGAGGGGGAGAATATTTCTCAAATGAGTTTTCTGATTTTTTAATGGATCAAGGCATCAAGAGGCAAGTAACATGCAGGTACACACCCCAACAAAATGGAGTAGCAGAGAGAAAGAATAGATACATTGCCGAGATCGCTAGAGCAATGCTTAATGAGATGAATGTACCTAACATGTTTTGGAGTGATGCAGCAAATACCGCCGTGTATCTAATGAATAGGGCTCCTACCTCAGGGATCCATGGCTTGACACCATATCAAGCCTATTATGGTAAGAAACCTGATCTTTCCCACTTGAAGATATTTGGATGTACTTGTTATGTACATGTGCCAAGTGAATTGAGGCACAAGCTACAACCAAAGGCAGAAAAGTGTGTGTTTCTAGGATATTCAAATGATCATAAAGGTTACAGGTGCTTCAACCCAAACACAAAGGACTTGAGGATATCAAGGGATGTAGCATTTGATGAGCTACTCCCTTGGTATAAGAAGTATGATTGTATGCAAGACTATGAAGAAGAAAAGCATGGACATGATGAAGAACAAATCGACCTAGAGCTAAGCGGCCCAAGGTGTTCCATCAATGAAGATAGTTCAAGCATGAACTCACCATGGAGGGGGAGATCTTCATCAAGCTATGAAGCACAATCAATCAACAAAGGCAAAGCAACATTGGTGGAGTTGGATGAAGAAGGTAATGAATTTGAAGATGATGAAGGACACATGATGGAGAAAGAAGCCACGTCAAAGAAAGAGATCAAGTTGCCAAGGCAAAGGAGGTTTATTCCTCCAAAAGGTGAAGAAAGGAAGTCTTCTAGAGTTAAGTATCCAACTCAAAGGTTTACTTATGATTCATACATGGCAACACATTATGCATATATGAACAAAGTAGTAGAAGATCATGAGCCCGATTGCTATGAAGATGCAAGCAGGTACACCGAATGGAAAGAGGCAATGCAAGAAGAGATCGACGCACTTGAGGAAAATCAAACATGGACTCTAGTGCCCAAGAAGGAGAACATGAAGGTAATAGGTAATAAGTGGGTGTATAAAGTAAAGAGGAATTCAGATGGATCTATTTCTAGGTTCAAAGCAAGATTGGTGGCCAAGGGTTTTGCACAAACCTATGGAGTGGACTTTGAAGAGACATTCAGCCCCGTGGCAAAGATGAGCACCATTAGGACACTCATTGCAATGGCTGCTAGCAAAGGATGGAAGCTCTTCCAATTGGATATCAAGAATGCCTTTCTCAATGGAGACTTGGAAGAAGAGGTATACATGGAGCAACCACTAGGTTTTGTTCATAAAGAGTTTCCACATCATGTTTGTAGGTTGAAGAAGGCACTTTATGGCCTAAAGCAAGCTCCAAGGGCTTGGAACCAAAGATTGGTGGACTATTTGATCAAATGTGGTTACAATCAATGCAAGGCGGATCCATCTCTCTTCATCAAACAAAGAGGAGAACTTGTGGTCTACATGTGTGTGTATGTAGATGATCTTATCATTACAGGTAATGATACAAAGGGCATTGAGGAGATCAAGGCAAAGCTTGCAAAGGAGTTTAGGATCTCTGATCTTGGAGATCTTAGGTATTTTCTTGGCATTGAAGTTGTATACAAAGAAGAAGGTATTATGCTCATACAAAGGAAGTATATTCTAGACCTACTTGAGAGGTTTGGGATGCTACATTGCAAGCCTATTTCAAATCCCATGGAAGTTAATGTAAAGCTAAGCTCCATTGATGGAGAGCCATTAGAGGATGTAACTTTGTATCGATCTATTGTAGGCTCTTTCAATTATGCCACAATAACCAGGCCCGACATAGCATATGGAGTTGGAGTGTTATCACAATTTATGCATAGTCCAAGGACTACACACTTGCAAGTTGCAAGAAGAATGTTGCGATATCTCAAAGCCACTATAAATGAAGGATTGTTCTACTCATTTGATGATGATATGCAGGTCAAAGCTTATTCCAATGCCGATTGGGCCGGTTCGAAGGAAGATAGAAGGAGTACAAGTGGTTACCTAGTCATGCTAGGTAGCAAGATCATGTCATGGATTTCAAAGAAGCAACCCACGGTGGCATTATCTTCCACCGAGGCTGAGTATAGAGCTTTGGCTCAAGTCACATGTGAGCTAATGTGGATTAAGAAGTTATTTATGGAGCTTAATTTGCAGGTTGACACATATCCAATTTTTTGTGACAACATGAGTAGCATTCATCTAGCATCGAACCCTGTTTATCATGCTAGAACCAAGCATATTGAAGTGCACTATCACTTCATAAGGGAAAAGGTGATATCCAAGGAAGTTTCAGTACATCATATTGGTACCAAGGACCAAGTTGCGGACATGTTTACAAAGGCTTTGGATGGGATGAAGATTTCAAAATTCAAGCAATGCATCAACATGAAGGAGCTTGGATGAGGATGAAGAATTGAAGCTTGAGGGGGAGTGTTAAAAGTCAAGCTTCAAGCTAAAAAAATTCGTGGGGAATCTTTTATGGACATGTGGAGCAATCAAAGGAAGCCAAAAGCCACGAGATTCCATCAAGAAAAGTCACTCAACCACTCCCCAAGTCATCTCAACTAATTCCTCCAAGTTAGGAGGCTGATTTGGAAAGGTAGTTCCTAGATTTTAGGGGCACACCTCTCACTATAAAAGGAGCATGTATCCCGACTTCTTTTGGGCCATCTTCTTGGAGTTTTAGCTCATGTAAAGTGAGCACTAAGTGCTGGAGTTGTGATAAGCAAGCCCCTTGCTTAAGCAACCCCCTTGCTTGCTTGTTTGTTTTCTTTTAGTAGGCATATCTATGTGTGTGCGCAGGCAGTGTTGCAACTCTCTACCCCTGATTTGTTAGCATTGGTTCTCCCTCATATGGTATCCATTTGATGTAATTCTTGTCTCATTGGATAGCTATAAGAGTCTATTTTATGCTTACCAATTCTCTGGAGCATTCTCTGAGTACGCTGGGAGCAACATTCATTTTAGTGAAGTTGTGTGATTGATATCTCTCTCTTTGTGTAGGCTCTGTTGGAAATATTTTGCTCTCTCTTGTAAGGGCTGGTTCTCCTTCTCTAGGTATCCATTTGCTATGATTTTGGTGTCATTGGGTAGCTATTAGAGTGCTCTAAAGTTGACTCAAGTTTGAGATTCATTCTCTGTATCATCTCGGAGAAAAGTTTGCTGGAGTGAAGTGAGGTCTCTGCTTGACTAGCAGTTGTGAGCATTCAACTAGCTCATGTTGTATACATTGTTTCTCTTTGTGTAAGCATCCATTTCAGGTGAAATTTGTTTTGTTGGAAAGCCCTTGGTGTCTACTACAGGTCTACAAAAGCTCATTGGAGGTCTCTGCATAAGCTCTGAGTAAGAGCATTTTTGGTGTGCAGAGGTCAAAGAAGGATACCTGTGGAGGTCATTCGCGCTTCATCGTTGCTTAGGGGTTGAGATACTTCCCCCATCATGGTATGTATCACGATACCTGAAGTAGGCGATACACGATCTTCAACAAGTATCGTGAGCAAACTCCACGATACACGATCTTTGATAGGTATCGCGATCGCTGTATAACGATACACGATACTTACCTTGTCACGATACACGATAGTTGAGAAATATCGCGATACTTGATATCCACGATACTCGGCAAAACGATACTTAGCTCAAGACGATACTCGATACTTGGCAGAAAACAATACACGACCTCTGATAAATATCGCGATCTCTGATAAACGATACCGATCGCCGACGGAAATGATATCGATCTCTCATGCAAACGATACACGACCTATGAACCAAACGATACACGATCGCTGGTGAATATCGCGATCTTTGATTGGAACGATCTTTGGCCCAACGATACTCGATACTTGGCTCAAAACGATCGACGATACCTGAACAAAACGATACGCGATCTTTGGTAAGTATCGCGATCTCTGAGAAGCGATAGACGATACTTAAGCCAAACGATACACGATCTTTGATCCAGACAATCTTTGGCCGAAACGATCTTTGGCCGAAACGATCTTTGGCCTGAACGATACACGATACCTCTCAAGTGTCGCGATCTCTGGCCAAAACGATCTCTAGCCGAAACGATACACGATGGCTGGGAAATATCGCGATACTCAACCACAGGAGATTCACGATACTTGTCAGGTATCGCGATACTCGACCGCGGGAGCCAAACGATACTTGACCCTTAGACAAATTTTGGAAAAGATTTTTTCTAAGTTTTGGTTGTACACATGCTCTACTCTTTCCTCTCTCCTCTCCTCACTCTCTGTATCACCCCAAATCACTCCTTTTCACCTCTTTCAGTACCAAACGATACCTGACGTAGATCGTTTCCCTTTCCAAACTCAATTTGCTGAGAAATTATAGATTAAATGGGTGTTTGCTCACCTTGAGAGCCTCTCTAACTTCCTTGTCACTTCCCCTTGCACTATGTAACACCCGGTTGCCCGGTTGCTCACTCACAATCTCTGGCGCAGCTCTCGCGATACTTGGCGCAGCTCTCACGATACTTGGTGCAGGTTTAGTCTTGTCCGGGGCTGTTCACTCAGATTTTTAGTTGTTTTGGTGCTACTTCTTCAGCGCCTCTGTTCTGCAGCCTCTCTAAGCTTCTTGCTCACAACCACAAGTAAAAACAAGGTGAATGTACTCTAAAAAGTGAAAAAAACTGAGAAGATGAAGGCGGGTGGAGATGGAGATGATGATGAAGATGAAGAAGAAGGAAAATTCAAAAACTGAACTGAAAATGATGATTTTTTTACCTTCCAACGTCGCTACTCTACGTCTTACCGTCACACGCTCGTCCTCCAAGCTTTCTCCCCGGCAACGGCGCCAAATTTGGTGTCACTCTAGCACAATGGTGAGTACCAACGTGAGGAGATACACCTCATAAATGTCAATCCGTGGAGACGTGAGGACCGGTATGAAGACCGCGAGCAAGTGATGGCACAGGTGCGTGAGTGAAAGCACACAAGCATGCACACACATGCACACATACGCGCACAAGGTAAGAGCAAAGAGTGGAACAATGGAAAGCTTCGATTACCAAAGAGCTCTCTTACAAAACTGAAATCTACAACAAGCCAACCTCAAAAATGAGCTCTCCAGCCCTTTTTATAGTTTTTGAGTGGTTTTGGCCCTGTCCAGACCTAGTGTCCGGCCTAGTTAAAAAATAGGTTCCAGGGCTTATTTGGGGGCTCAAACGGAGTCTAAAAATTATGAAACTCGGTAGGATGGTAGTTCTAATACTCCTCAAGCTCAAGGACTCCTTGGCTTGAACAAAATGGAGTTACAAAAATGGAAAATGGTATTTACAATGGTTTTTAGTGATAATAATCACTATTTTTGTAGGGATTTCATCTGAAAATTTGACAGGTGCTTCTTGGAGCTCCCTACTTGCTCCTTCTTCTTGTGTGTCCACTTCCTTGAGGTGCTTCCATGCTTTGTCCTTGACCTTGAGCTTCAACACACAGGGAGCACGACGACAGACTTCTTAGGTCTTACAAATGCGGTCGAACTTACAGTCTGTGACTGACCAGGCCACTATATGTTTTATTAAAGAACATATACAAAGAAGTGTCCGTTGGCCATTTGGCCTTTCAGATGGACACTAACGGTAACAATCTCTCACTAAAAGGCCAATATGGCCAGAGTAACTATGGGAGAAAAAAAGAAAGAATGATAAAGAATACCTGAGTGTAAGTATACAAACTATACCTCCCACCTGATGGGCATGTTACACAGTATACAAGTGACTTCGTAAGATCAAGAATCAAGTAACCCCCATCAAGTGACAACAGTGTCGAAAGTTATCCTGTGGTAAAGCTTTAGTCAAAGCATCTGCAGCATTATCTCGAGTGTGAACCTTCTCAAGAATAATGCTCTCAGTGGCTAAGAAATCTCTAATGAAGTGATACCTCACCTCAATGTGCTTGGTCTTTGCATGATAGACCGGATTCTTAGCCAAAGCAATGGCACTCTGGCTATCACTGAGCAAGTGAGGTACATGCTGAGGCAAACCCATATCACAAGCAAGACGAGAAAGCCACAATGCTTCCTTACATGCCTCACTTGCTGCAACATACTCTGCTTCTGTGGTGGAAACAGCTGTACATTCTTGAAGACGAGATCTCCAAGAGATAGCACCTCCAGCAAAATGAAAAATGTACCCTGATGTAGACTTACGATTGTCTACACAACCAGCATAGTCAGAATCTGTGTAGCCAATAATGGATGCTTTCCCTCTACCTAAGCATAGACACTTGTCCTTAGTGCCACTCAGATATCTCAAAATCATTTTGACCGCTTCCCAATGTTTCTTGCCAGGATTAGACATATATCTGCTCACAACTCCCACTGCAAATGCAATGTCTGGTCTCGTAGCTACCATAGCATACATGAGACTACCAACAGCAGACTGATAGGGAATTTTGGTCATGAATTCCTTTTCCTCATCTGATTTGGGGCAGTCATCCTTGCTCAATTTCACATATGTGGGTAAAGGTGTACTCAATGCCTTTCCACTCTGCATATTGAATCGGTGAAGTACTTTGGATATGTACTCACTTTGAGACAAGTATATGCATCTTTTACTCCTATCACGAGTAATGCGCATGCCAAGAATATGTTTGGCATCGCCCAAATCCTTCATATCAAATGTCTGACTCAACTTCTTTTTGAGAATTGACAAATCATAAGAGGACTTCCCAGCAATCAACATATCATCGACGTAAAGTATCAAGCATATCAAGCTGCCATCAGAACATCTCTTTGTGTAGAGACAATGATCCTCATTGCTCCGAGAATAGCCTTGGGACTTCATAAAAGCATCAAACTTTTGGTACCATTGTCTAGGAGACTGTTTAAGTCCATACAAGCTCTTCTTTAGCTTACAAACTAGACTTTCCTTGCCAGGAACTACATAACCCTCTGGTTGTTCCATATAGATCTCATTTGTAAGATCTCCATGCAAGAAAGCTGTTTTCACATCCATTTGGACTAGCTCTAAGTCCTCCATTGCAACGAATCCAAGCAACATGCGCAAAGTAGTCATCTTGACCACTGGAGAGAAGATTTCCTCAAAATCAACACCATGTTGTTGCTTAAAACCCTTTGCAACAAGTCATGCTTTATATTTTGGAGAAGCACTATCTGATGTGAATTTCAGCTTATACACCCATTTACATGGTAAAGCTTTCTTGCCCTTTGGCAAAGGTACTAAGTCCCAAGTACCATTCTTGTGAATAGAATCCAACTCACTCTTCATGGCACGCTCCCACTTGACATGATCCTCTGTCTGCATAGCCTCTTTGTAGCAAGAGGGCTCACCGGCATCTGTTAGCATAACAAAATCTAAACCTGGAACATATCTATCAGGTGCATATGAGACACGTGCAGAACGTCTCAATGGTTGCTGAACAGGAACATGTGCAGACTGATCTGAATGGACATTCTCTTGAACATCCCTATGTGCAGCATTTTTATGCATGCTAACCGGAGGACTAGTATCCTCAAACACCACTCTTCTCAATTCAACCTCCTTAATCGGATGTTTATGCATCTTAGACTCATTAAAAATGACATCACTACTTCTGATCACTGACCGTGTTTGAGGATCCCATAAGCGATATCCAAATTGTCCTTCTCGACCATATCCAAGAAAAATGCATTCCTTTGACTTATGGTCCAACTTCTGTCTAAGATTCTTGGGTATATGAACATATGCTTCACACCCAAAAACTCGAAGATGATCATAATATGGTGGTTTCCCTGTCCATAACTCTTGTGCCACTTTCAGACCTTTGGCAGTACTAGGTGAAAGGTTAATCACATGAACTGCAGTCAATACTGATTCTGCCCAAAAACCTTGTGAGAGGTTTGCATGATGCAACATAGAGACTACTCTATCTTGAATAGTTCTATTCATCCTCTCAGCTACACCATTCTGTACTGGGGTATAAGGAGCTGTAAACTCTCTACGAATCCCTCTACACTGACAGAAAAGGCTAAATTCATGTGAGGTATACTCACCCCCATTATCTGAACGTAAAGCCTTAAGCTTAGTTCCTTTTTTAGTCTCAACTGAAGCAAGCCATTTTCTGAAAGTAGGGAATACATCATCCTTCGATTTGATAGGATATACCCAGACTTTTCTAGTAGCATCATCTATGAAAGTGACAAAGTAAAGAGAACCACCTAAGGACCTAGTGGGCATAGGACCACACACATCTGTATGAACAAGATCTAAAGGCTGAATTGAAGAGTCAATGTGCGTTTTATGCACATTTCTGGTTTGCTTTCCATATTGACAATGCTCACAAAATGAAAAATCAGAGAAAGATAACACAGGTAAGTAGCCAAAACGAGAAAGATTTTCCATTCCACTACGAGATATATGGCCCAAACGACCATGCCAAATACAAGCCATAGGCTGTTCAGTAACAGCTAACAAGTGTTCTTTCTGTGATACAAATAAAGGGTAAAGTGAGCCAACTTTCCTTCCTTTTGCAATAACCATATTGCCCTTTGATATACGAAAGGACTGAGCATAGAAGACCACCTTGTAACCAAGGTCATCAAGTTGACCAACTGACATCAAACTGCGTGATAACTGAGGTACATGGCGTACATTATGCATAGTAAATTTTGAACCGTCAATGAACTGCACAACCACATCTCCAATCCCCACAACATCACACTGGTAAGAGTCACCAAGTCTCACGATACCAAGAGACTTTGCTGCATAATTAGAGAACCATTCTCTATGTGGTGTCACATGGAAAGAAGCACCAAAATCTAGCAGCCAGGTGTGGGAAAGAGAATCAGCCATAAGTGCCTCAGATGGCACAGTACTATCAAGTGTCAACACATCAGCATCATCAGAAATAGCATTAATTTCTTCAATTTTCACAGTCGAAGTAGATGGTGCAGGTAACTGTTTAACATGCCCATCAACATTCTGTCCTTTACCTTTAGCATTCTTTAATGCATAACAGTCTTTCTTCATGTGTCCTTTCTTATGACAATAATGGCATTCAATATCCCTCTTCCTTGATTTACTTTTGCTCTTATTCCGTTGACCATTCTTTTCCTTGTTCTTGCTCCTGCCACGTTGTTGATTCTTTCCTTGGTAAGAATCACGAACATTATATGCATCTCCACTCTGAGTGCCAACCATAGATTTTCTACGAATCTCCTCACTCAAGAGTGCTCCACATATGTCATCATAGACGAGTTTACCACCTGGTGCACTATTGCTAATAGTTGTGCAAAATGTATCCCATGATGATGGCAGGGTGCATAACAGCAATACTGCTTTCATTTCATTGTCCATATCCATTTTCTGAGCCTGTAACTGGGAGAATATGGCATCAAACTCATTTAGATGAGCAGCAACACTATCTGTGTCCTTCATACAAAGGTCGTATAATTTTCTCATCAGATATACTTTATTTGATGCCGTCTCTTTTTCATATGTATTGCATAACTTCTTCCAAAGCTCCTCTGCACTTTCACAGTCTAATACTGTAAAGTAAACATTATCTGCCAGGTGCAAGCGAATGGTAGACCTGGCCATTTCATCTAACTCATCCCAATCATCTTCATCCATGTCAGCAGGCTTCTTTGAAATCCCATTTACTGGCTTCCATTGCCTTCTTTGAATCAGCACATCTTTAATCTGATTCTTCCATAGAGCAAAGTTTGTGCCATCAAATTTTTGGATCTCAAAATGGTCTTTTCCCTGCAAGTTATAGCTCCTCCTCGGAACGCTAGCACTAGACCCTGATCCACCGGATGTGCCTGAGACCTCTAATGCCATGATCGTAGAGAACTGAATAGAATGATAACGGAGCTAGAAGAGTCCAAACACCAACAAATAAGTGTATCAAGGAGTAAATCGACCACTATATAGTTGACTAAACCAGAAATCTGGAAAAATTTTTGCCAGAGTATCCTCTGCAAAATTAGCATATGACCAGTGTCAAAGTATCATAAAACTACAAGTACTGACATGTCTACCTGCATAGTGAATCACTGACTCCACTGCATATAATCAGTTACCCAATAGAAGCCAACTAGGCTTATCGAGCACCTATGAACAACTATCATACATCTCCTATGGCGAGGCTGGGTAAGTCTTCCACCTGCATCACCGAAGAGACCCCGACATCTGGGTGTCTCCCAGTTAAGAAAACCTCACCACGACCCTCTTTATCAAATGTAAAAGGCTTTATGCAAAGAACGTAACCGCTATATCAATGCCCACATGGACGTACATAAGCGATATCCACAGAAGCGTACATGGTGTGTATGTGCTCAATATATGCAGTAAAATGACACTAAAAAGGCTGAATACACAGCCCAAAAACTAGCCAATAACACCTGCAAGTGTCTGTCAACTCTGATGTTTTAGGCTTTAAAAACCTGCATAAATTTACAGCGACTGCTTCCACCAAAACTGAAAACCCCTCGAGAAACCTGTAGTTTTACGAGTGTGGCTTACAGCCCCAAAGGTTGATATTTATTGTCTGAGAAGTACAAGGAACACTCTTCTTGATGTTCTTGGACCTGTGTGAAGAGAACTACGTGCGAAAGTACTCCAAAATGGCTCCAAAAACACCCCAAAATTGCTTCAGAAATAGGCTTTAAAAGCAAAAATGAAGCTTTGAGGCACCAAAACTTGTTCAAGGTAATGTCAACCTTAGTCTTTCCCCTTCTTCAAACACCACAAGAGTGTAGCTTAGTGGCAAGAGATTGCCACAGTTAAGCGAGCTCTGGGGGGAACAGTACTGAGATGGGTGACCTCCCGGGAAGTACCGGGAACCTCTATATTCCTTGATCATTGAGGTCCTCCCTCGCGCGCAGCCAACGGCGCCAACGGTGAATTCGGTGACTCGGATGACAAGGTATGCCAAGGTCTATGCCTTGGTCGCCGCCTTAGTCGTAAGCCTTGGAGAACGCCTGGGGGGGGTCATCAGTATATGCGACGGTACTCCCAGTAGTGTCATCGGAATAACCGTCGATACACCCAGCTGGTGATGGTATAGGCAACGGTACCTCCAACAGAAGCCTCGGTATGTACGTCGGTATTACCGATGCATATACCGACTCTTTGGTACCGACGCGCAAACCGACCTTTACACCGGTGTCGCGGCAAATTAAGCTGCGTTCATTTTCCTCGGTAAAAACCTCGGTATACCATCGCTCTGTTGTAGTGACAGATGCGAAATTGGGATGGCACTACTTTAGATAGAAAGATCTACTAGTGGTTTTTTGTTTTCATTTGGGATTGCTATTATGACATGGAGTATTTTGTCGAGTATAGAGAAAGAGTCCCAATGTATTGCAATGCCAATATGTGAGGCATCATGGCTAGAAATGCAATTTGCAAATTTCGGTGTAGAAATTTGGAATCCTATTATCATTTATTGTAATAAAGTTAGTAATATACAATAAAAACAATTTTCAATTTTACTGAGTATGAAAGGCCTAGAAGTTCTTATGAGGATATAGATGCTGAAGTTTTTGGCGAACTGATCGCGCATTCGGAAGGAAGAGTCGGACAATGTGTGTAGTTTCCTGTTGGTGTATGTGATGATGCTTATCTGCGCATTCATTCTCGTCTCAAACTCAGAGCTTGTAAACCATGAAATAACTCAAGTGATTTCCTGCGTACATGAACTGTTGTTATAGGTAACCATAAGAGGAAACGATATGGGATTGATTGTGAATTGCACTAACACCAATGGAAAGTGCATGTATTGGAAGAAAGGCTACACGTTATTTTCTCATGAATATTAAAGGTTATTCAAATGGCACATGTTTTGCACGTAAAAACATATTTTAATGGTAAAAGTGCATTCGTTTTTTTTAGAGCTTACAGAATTTGAACCTACAACGTTTCCTCTCATAAAACGCTTTATGAGAGTAAGTTTTGTCTTTCACTCTCTACTACGATCCATAATATATGTACATAAAAAACAAAATCGATTACACACACACACACACACACACATATATATATATATATATATATATATATATATATATATATATATATATATATATATATATATATATATATATATATATATATGTGTGTGTGTGTGTGTGTATGTATGTATGTATGTATGTATGTATGTATGTATGCATGTATGTTTGTATGTGTGTGTGTATATGTGTGTATATGTGTGTGTATGTGTATGTGTATATGTATATGTATTTGTGTATGCATGTTTATGTGTGTATGCATGTGTTTGCATGCATGTGTGTGTATGTATACGTGTATGTGTATATTTGTATGTGTATGTGTATGTATGCATCTATGTGTGTGTATATGCATGTATGCATGCGTGTATGTATGCATGTGTGTACGTATGGATGTGTGTATTTATGTGTGTATGTGTGCGTATATGTGTGTATGTACATGTGTGTGTATGTATATGTGTGTATGTATATGTGTGTGTATGTATGTGTGTATATGTATATGTGTGAGTGCATGTATGTGTGTATGTTGTATGTGCTTGTATGTGTTTGTATGTATATGTGTGTGTCTATGTGTTTGTATGTATATATGTATGTTATTGTATGTGTGTATATGTGTTTATGCATGTGTATGTATATGTGTATGTGAGTGTATGTGTGTGTTTATATGTGTATGTAGGCGTGTATTTGTGTGTATGCATGTGTGTGTGTATGTATACATATCCATGTGTATGCATGTGTGTGTATTTGTGTGTCTCTATGTGTGTATGTATATATGCATCTGTATGTTTATGTGTTTGTGTATGTGTATCTATATGCATGTGTATGTATAAGGTGTACATGTGTATGTGTATGTGTATGTATGCATATGTGTGTGTATCTCTATGTGTGTTTATGCATTATGTGTGTGTGTATGTATATATGTATGTATCTATGTATCTATGTATCTATGTATCTATGTATCTATGTATCTATGTATCTATGTATGTATCTATCTATCTATCTATCTATGCATATGCATGTCTTGGCCTACAAGTAATGAGGGGACAGAGCAGTCAAGTACAATCCAACACAAAAGAGGCCCAATCGCTTTTTTCATAACTCATTTTCAATCAAAGTGATTGTCATCACTACACAAATATTATAAATACTATTTTTGGTAGATTGCACTCGATTTTGTTCAAGTCGAGAAGTCCTTGAGCTTGAGGAGCATTAGGAACACCTACATATCAATTTCCATAATTTTGAGATTCAGTTTGAGCCCTCAAAGAAGCCTTGGAACCTAATTTTTAGCTAGGCCAAACACTAGGCCTGGACAGGGCCGAAAACTAGTAAAAAATTATAAAAAGAGCTAGAGAGCTCTTTTTTGGGGTTAGCTTGTTAGAATTTTGAGCCATTGTAAGAGATTTCTTGAGTAATAGAAAGCACTCCATTGTTCATGAAAAATTAAAAACAATTAATAAAAAATTAATAAGAAAGAATAAATTATTTTCTTGCCTTGTGTGCATGTGTGTGTATGTGTGTGTGCATGCTTGTGTGCTTCTCACTCATGCACTTGTGCCTTCACTTGCTCATAGTCATCATACTAGTCCTCATGTCTCCATGGATTGACATTTACGAGGTGGATTTCCTCATCTTGGTACTTGCCATTGTGCTAGAGTAACAGCATGTGTAAGGGAGAGGTTCTCTGCTAGGAAGATCAGCTTGGCATATGTGCCCAGCAAGGAGAACATTGCATACCTCTTTAAGAAGGCTCTACCTACGGAGACATTTGAAGCTTTTCACAAAGCTTTGGCATACATGAGTGCTAGCTCCTTGTTCACCGCATCATTACCAGGGGGATTTGTTGATATGTTTAAGTAGTGATGTGTGTGAACACTCTAGGTCTGTCGGGGAACTTTTTTCCCTCTTTAGGAGGTTTTTTTCCCCTGGCTTGTATATACGCCTATTGCCCTAACAAGCTACTTATCTTTGTACATTCTAGTGGTAATACATTCAGTATTGTGTGTTGTGCTCCAAGCTTCTTCTTCTTCCTTGTGTTGTTCGCATGCTTCCGCAGACGTCTTACTCCCACAGCTCCATCTTCTTTGATCATTGATGCCCTCTATTGTGTGTAGCCAACATCACCAACTTGCTCTACATGCTTGGGGCTCTTCATTGCGATATGCTTTTGTGGTGTTCTGTGTTGGTGCATTTTACCCAAGCCTAGATGCTTGATATTCTTGATATTATGATCATTTTTAAGTCACATGTGTAGTCATGTGAACACCTCTTGTAAAAGAGTACATTTTATCTTTTGTAATTGTGAAAAAGAAAAAGGAAAAGGATGGCTTACCTCATCCATGATGTAAAAGAAAAGTCGTGGCTCTAACTACCTAAAACCATAAATTTTTGAGCTGAGGGAATATCTCCTAGCTTTGGGGATCACTTTTTGGTGGAGCCATTCGAATTTCGAATTCAAAACTCCCTCCAAGAATAGCTATAAAAAGAGCAATAAGGAAGAGGTGATTAGAAGCCTTGTACGTGACCACTTCATGTCATTTTGTAGAGATTGAAGAGCTTAATCCATAGCTCTATCATTCTACTCGCATTGTGCAAAGATTCATTTCCAATGTGATTGTAATCATATGTGAATTTATAGATTCATCATTCTCTACTTCTTTGTTTTGTTCTATGTTATACTCACTCAGAGTAGTAACTTCAGAAGGTCATAACTCAATCTATACGCATCCATTTTTAGAGTTTTAACATGTGTGGGATAGCTCTAAAAATCTAGTTTTTGGATCTAAATTTTCATGGCCATTGAATGTGTAACCGGGGAGAAAATGCTATTTTACGGCTCATTGGTCTGTCTCTACAGAGCCCCGAGAATGGCGGGCATGTTCGAGATCTTGTTAAAAGTTGTTCTCAGTCCTCAATTCATCATTTGAAGTGTTTTGACTTGGAATAGAAATCTCGCTAAGTATATTTTCTATGCCCAAAAGGAATGTATCTAATTCGTACTAGATTGAGAGCACTGTTTAGTTTTTCCAGCAGGTGTATGTCCAAAAATAACAAGTTTTGGAAGCTAGTCATCTTGCAACTACTCTGTCTTGAGTGAAACTTTTGAGATACATGTTCCAAAGTACTTGGCTGATATTTTGATGGATTTAGGAAGCTCAAAGGTTCTACTAATCAACTCTGAAGTCTTAGTTGGCTGGTGTGAAGCTAGTTGTAGCAGCACCAACTCATCTTTGGATTGCATCCACCATCTCTCTTCATAGTGGTATCAGAGCATAGTCAAGCAACATGGGAGATGGATTTCCATCAACAATTGACAAATTGGATTGAAACAACTACCCAACATGGTCTCTAAGGATGGAGGCTTACCTTCAAGGGAGGAATCTATATGGATTCATATCCAGAGATGAAGCAATGGCAACCATGAGGAACAAAGGGCAACCATCACATGAAGAAGTGGAAGGAATTTCAAATTGGTGTTTGAAGGATGCACTTGCAAGGTCCTATATTCTAAACTCAATCTTTGATTTTCTTTTACCTCATGTCAAGGGATGCAAGACATCAAGAGAGACCTGGAATGCACTTGCTTCTTTCTTCTCCTCCAACACTCGAGCAAGGAAGAACCAATTGTGGATGGAGTTCACAACAATGAAGAAAGGCCCAAAGCAAAGTGTGACTGATTATGTCACAAAGATGAAGGAGATTTCTTACCAACTTGGAAGCATTGGAGAGGTAATTGAAGAGGAGCAAATCATTAGACAAATCATAAATGGATTCAAAGCAGACGACAAGTAAAGTCATTCACAACAGCCATGGATTTATACATGGATATGCATGTACCTGACTTCAACACACTCATGGGCCAACTCTTCACTCATGAAGCAAAGATTAGCAATGATGGTGAGCCCTCAAGAGGTAATCAAAATTCTGCCTTATATTCTGATAATGCTAAGGTCAAGGACAAGTCAAAGAATAGGAAGAATGAAGATGAAGGTAGCTCTTTCCAAGCAAACTTTGCAGGTAGAGGAAGATCTAGAGGAAGAGGCAAAGGTGGAACGCAAGGTAGGGGGAGATTCCAATCATCTCAACCTTGCAATATATGTGGCTTATCTAATCATACTACTGAAGAATGTTTCAAGAACCTGAGGAACTCAAGAGGAAGAGAATTCAATAGAGCTGGCTATGGATCAAATAGAGGCAGATACAATGGAGGTTACAACAACAACAACTATCAAAGTGGCCATAGAGGAAGAAGAGACTAAAATAACTATGCAGAGGACCAAATTCAAGAAGATTCATTATTAATTATGAATCTATTAGTGAAGAAGGGTAAGGATGATGATCACATATTTTACATTGATTCAGGATGCTCAAACCATGTAGCAAGAAATGTGGCTTTACTTTCTGATTTGGAAGATCCTCATAACAAGCATGAAGTGCAGACAGGAGATGACACAAAGCACTCAATGGAGAAGATAGGTAATGTGAAGACATCAGATGGGAATATGAACCTCTTAAGCAAAGTCTTGTATGTCCCTATAATTACAAAAAATTCAATAAGTGTTGGATAGATTGTTGAAAAAGGATTGCAGGTTAGATTCAATTGATTTGGAGCATATGTTGAAGACCCAAGGCAAGGCTTTCAAAGGATTGCCAAAGGAGAAAAGATAGGAAGGCTTTTCACTTTTTAAGTGGAAGATACAAAGAACATAGCTTTGTTTAGCTATGGATCTCAAACTCTCACAGAGTTAGAGATATGGCACAAAAGGCTTGCTCACATTGGTGAGAGGACACTCAAACAAATTTGCAGGGACCAAAGTGTACTTGGTTTTCCTAATATCACAAGGCAACACATGATTTATAAGTGTGAAGCTTGTCAACTCCGCAAGGCTCATAGACGACCTTTCAATAAGAAAGGATATATGTATCAAAATCCTTTGGATCTAGTGCACATGGATGTGTATGGTCCAAGTAAGGATCCATCTATATCAGGCTCAAGATATTATGTGTCTTTCATATATTATTGTAGTAGGCGGACCATTCTATTTTTCATGAAGCACAAGGATGAAGTGTTTAATTGCTTTAACAAGTATATTGCTCTTGTTGAAAACCAAACAGGTAGGACTTTGAAACGACTCAGATCAGATGGTGCAGGAGAATACTTCTCTTCTGAATTTGATGCCTTCTTGCATGAAAAAGGCATTAAAAGGGAAGTCACTACAAGGTATACACCCGAACTCAATGGTGTAGCTGAGAGGAGAAACAGACCTATTGTTGAAGCTGCAAGGTCCATGCTCAACGAAAAGGGATTGCCAAACTACCTATGGGCAGAGGCTGTTGCGGAAATGTGGTATACTTCCTTTACTCTGATACCACTCCTTGACGACGCGACGAAGGCTGAACCTTATCAAGCCTGCGGAAATCGCCACGCCGAAGAAGAACTAAGCTAGAGTGATTCAGAACACCTCTGTAATCAATCAATAGCTTAGCGAAGTCTAGCGCTCAACATATAAGACTATGTTCTAAATTTACTGGAAAAATTCCACCGGAACTTCACTGGACTGTCACTGGACTGTCACCGTAATCGTACCGGAATTGTATGGGAATGAACTTCAATTCTGTTTATGATTACTTCAAGCGAACATGCATGAAGTAAGGAAGTGACGCAAAGCTTCCTTAACTTACTGAACTCTTTCTGAAGTTTAAGAAAAAACTTCACCAGTTCAGACAACCTCTTTCCGGTCAGACTTTGTACTGTGTGTGAATATCTTTCCCACCGAAAAGCTTGATCAACTAAAAGTAGAGATGTCCAGCTACAAAATGAGCTATCTCTCACACAAAACTTCGCATTACTCTGCTAGATCTACTTCGTTCTTCTACCGGAAATTACTTGTTTATTGTAAGAACTGTAACTGACCAAAAATGCAGTTACTGAGGAAACGTTAACTGTTAACTAACTTTAACTGTAACATAAACATACTCTGTTTCTTCCACATACAAACAATACGCACAAACATCCACATGAACATGTGCTTTCTATTAGAGAAGATGTGTACAAGTGAGCTTGGCCTCTTCTAGCTCAAGCTACAGAAACTCTCCTATACTGAGTAGTTTCTTATTACCATCTCTCTCATATGAATACCGGATATCTCAGGCTTCTGTTATTCATCTATACATACGCGATCTCTGGCGTCTTCTATCTGTATCTCTGCGTCTCTGCACATCTGCTATATTTCTTCTCTCTCTATTCTCTATCTTCCTCTTTTACATGTGCTCTTATTTATACTGTGTGATCTTCTTAAGCACGTTCTTGTTCGCACTTCCCTTCTATTATTCTTTTGCACGTTCTTTCTTTGTACAGTTTGATTTGGGGTAACGGACTCTGATCCTGGGAGATTCTGTACTGTACATAACGGTCGTGGATTTGTTCCTCCACTAAGGCTTTTGATTTCCTCTGATTCTGCTTCCTTCTTTTTCTCCTTTTTGTTTGTCAAATTCGTGAGTGTTTCTTCAACAACTCCCCCTCAATCACTAATTTGACATCTTCCGGTCTTTCATATATCTTTCTTTCTTTTATACCTGCCATTTCTTTGAATCTGTTTGTCTTTGTTCCATCCAAGCTCTTTGTCAAAATATCTGCAATCTGATCTTTTGTCGGAGTGTATACTATTTCTATCTCTTTCTCCATTACCTTTTCCCTCAGGAAATGATATTGAATTTCTATGTGCTTTGTTCTTGCATGAAATGATGGGTTTGCTGCAAGATATATCGAACTCATATTATCTCCATGTATGATAGGTATACCTTGATCAATACCCATGCTTTTGAACAAGGTCTGCATCCATATTATTTCTTTAGCTGCTTCTACCAGTCCTTTGTATTCGGCTTCTGTTGACGATAACGCTACTGTGTGTTGCTTCTTTGAACACCAGCTTACCAGCTTATCTCCTAGGTATATCATATACCCGTGTGTTGACCTTCTGTCATCTTGACTCCCAGCCCAGTCTGAGTCACTGTATGCTCTGAGCTTTATATCCGACGTAAAAGGATAATATAATCCTTCTTTTATAGTTCTTTTAATATATCTAAGAACTCTCTGTCCTGCAACCCAATGTTGATCTGTCGGACAATGCATAAACTGTGAGAGAACTCCCACTGCATAACTAAGATCCGGTCTTGTTAGTGTAGCATAAATTAAACTTCCTACTAATGACTGATATTTCTTCATATCTTTAAACTCTGCTCCACTGTATTTACTGAGCTTATGATTTACTTCAAGCGGAGTTGAAGCTTCTCTGCAATTCTCCATATTAAACTTCTTTAGTAAGTTTAGGAGATACCTTTCTTGTGACACATATACACCATGATCTGTGTATGTGATTTCCATTCCTAGAAAGTATGACAACTTTCCTAGGTCACTGATCTTGAACTCTCTTTCGAGTAGTTTCTTTACTTCTGTAATCCCTTCATCTGATGTTCCTGTGATTATTAAGTCGTCTACATAAATACAAATGTAGATCATTCCTTCTTCTATTCCTTTTATGAGTAGACTTGCGTCTGCCTTCGAACTTTGGTATCCAAGTTCGTTTAGATATTTCACAAGTCTGTAATTCCAAGCTCTTGGAGCTTGCTTCAGTCCATAAAGTGCTTTCTTTAATCTGCAAACAAAGTTTGGGTATCTGGAACTTTCGAACCCTTCAGGTTGTTCCATGTACACTTCATCAGAAATGTATCCATTCAGAAATGCGTTCTTTATATCTAGCTGACTTAGCTTCCATCCTTTTGATGCAGCTACAGCGATTACTGTTCTTATGGTTGACATCCTTGCCACCGGACTAAACGTCTCATCGTAATCTATGCCATGTTTTTGGGCATAGCCTTTGACCACCAGCCTTGCTTTGTGTCTGGCTATCCTTCCATCTGCAAATTTCTTTATTTTGAAAACCCATTTATTTCCAATTACTTTCTTACCATTTGGTTTCGGAACAAGTTCCCATGTCTTGTTCTCTTCCAGTGCGCTGATTTCTTCTTCCATTGCTTCTTCCCATTGCTTCTTGCCTTTTGCTTCATCATAGCTCTGTGGTTCTTCATCATCTTTGACCATATATGCATAGTCTTTCTGAGTTATGTATGAGGTATCATATGAATACCTTTCTGGTTGTCTTCTAGTTCTGCTTGACCTTCTTGGTTCGTATTCTTTGTGTGTATCTGAATACACGTCTTCATCTTCGTTTCTCATATCTGATCTACTCCTGGACGTACTCGCCTGCATATGATCTTCATCTCTATTTACCTGAACAATTGATTTCCCTTTCTCTCTTCTTTTTATTTCTTCTTCGAATTCTTCAGTCGTATGACTTTGATCTTCATACCAGCTTTTCTGTTCATCAAATGTAACATCTCTGGACACAGTAAATTGTTTGGTTAGAGGATTCCATAACCTGTAACCCATCTTCTTTTCATCATATCCGACGAACACATATTTCTCTGCTTTTGGTTCAAGCTTATGTCTGAGTTGAGACGGTACATAAGCATACGCTACTGATCCAAACACTTTGCAGTGATCAAGTGTTGGCTTCTTTCCCCACCAAGCTTCATAAGGGGTCATTCCTTCCAATGTTGTACATGGTAATCTATTTACCAAGTATGTGGCTATGTTTACAGCTTCAGCCCAAAGATAATTTGGACAATCCTTTTCGTTTAGCATAGCTCGTGCGAACTCGACTAGAACTCGGTTCCTTCTTTCTGCTACTCCATTTTGTTGTGGTGTATATCTGCAGGTTATTTCTCTTTTGATACCTGCATTCCAAAGATAGTCATTGAATTCTCGGGAGAAGTATTCTCCCCCTCCATCAGACCTTAGTCTTTTAAGTTTTCGTCCGGTGAGTCTTTTAGCATATGCATGAAAATGCCTGAAGGCTCCAAATACTTCTGATTTCTCTTTTAAAACATAAAGAGTTATCCACCTTGTTGCATCATCAATGAATAAAACATAGTACCTTGATCCGCTGATTGATCCTTCTTTTGTTGGCCCCCATACATCTGTATGAATAAGCTCGAGTACTTCATCATGTTTGAATCCTTTCTTCTGGAAAGGTAACCTGTGGGCTTTTCCCAACTGACATGCTTCACACTTGTGAATCATATGTTGATTCTGTATATTTGGTAATCCCAATACTGACTGATTCGTTATCATAGCTTTGATTCCTTTTTCATTGAAATGACCCAATCTCTTATGCCATAAATCAAGTTCTGTAATAACCTTCTCTCCATGTGTGAGCAACGCTTGGCCAATGTTCCCTTGTACTCTTAAAGTAAAGAGTCTGCCTTCTTTCTTACCAGAGACGAGCTGATTGTATCCGTTCTCGGGATCTTCTATAAACACTCCTTTGTTTGTAAATCTGACCTGAAAACCTTTCTCAACTATCTGTCCCACGCTAATCAAATTTTTTTGGTATTGTTGGAACATACAAAACATTGGTTAGCAAATCTGCTCCACTCTTGCATTTCACTTTTCCAATTGAGTGTACGCTATGTCTCGTATTGTCACCTGTTTGAACAGTGTGGCTAGAACTACCTTTTTCTAGTTCTGACATTAGTTCTATATTTCCTGACAAATGATTAGAGCATCCAGAATCAATGTAAAATACCTTTAGGTCTTCATTATCTGATGTGCTGATAGAGTTCATCATCAACGATGTATGACTTTCATTCTGCGTGTCGTTTGCGTAGTTGTTGTAGGTGGTGTTGTAGGATTGATTCTGTCCCCAACTTCTTACTCCACCTCTACCATAGCCTCCTCTTTGATTTTGTCTTCCTCTTTGATATCTTCCGCTTCTGCCTCTGCTATTACTGTTTTGATTTTGATTTGATCCTTGTTGATTATGCCAGCAATCATGAGCCAAATGATTACTGAGTCCACAGATCCAGCAAGCCTTCTTGTTGGTATTCTGGTTACTTCTTCCTCTTCCAAAACCTCTTGCTCTTCCTCTGCCAGTGCCTTTACCTCTTGCGTAATAGGCCTGAGAGCTCGACTCTTCTTCGTCTTTTGACTTACCTTTGTCTTTCTTTTTGTTCTTCATGTACATTGCAGAGCTTTGTCCTTTATCTGCATCTCCTTTCAGGTCTTGCTCATATGTGAGCATCAAACCAAGCAACTGATTGAAATCTGGCACAAAATGATTTAAGGAGAGTTCAATTGATAGTACGAAAGGTTTCCACCTTTCATCTCCTCTCAACCCTGTGAGCACTTGCGCTATCAATCTATGATCTTTGACTTCTTCATTTATGGATCCAAGACTATCTGCTAAATCCTTCATTTTAGTGACGTAGTCACTTATGCTTTGAATCGACTTCTTTTTGAATGTCGTAAATTCGGACCATAAGCTAGCCTTCCTGGCTTTCGTAGTATTTTGGAAATGATCTTCCAATGCACTCCATATGTCCTCTGCTTTCTCCAGACCTCTAATATGCGGTAGTAGATGGTCTGTTACGGTATTATAGATGTAGGCTCTTGCCGTTGCATCTTTCTTCTGCCACAGCTTCAAGGCTTCTAACTCTTCTTTTTCCGGTTGACTATCATCTTCGAAAGTCGGCTTCTTTTCTTCTCCGGTCACGTACATCATTAGGTCCTTACTCATAAGTAAGGCTTCCATGCGCATTACCCATGCGGGGTAATTATCTCTGTCCAACTTGTCAATAGTAACGTGGTCTGCCATGATCTTCTTGCTTCTATTACTTCCGGTGAGTTTTGAGAATCTTCCTGCTCTTCAGAATCTTTCTCGTTCTGGTTCCACTCGTTGTGGTTAACTGGCTCTTGTTTCTAATAATGGTGAATACTTTGGGCTCTGATTAGATATGCCTAGCTCTGACTCTGATTAGATATGCCTAGCTCTGACTCTGATTAGATATGCCTAGCTCTGACTCTGATTAGATATGCCTATCTCTGACTCTGATTAGATATGCCTAGCTCTGACTCTGATTAGATATGCCTAGCTCTGATACCACTGTTGCGGAAATGTGGTATACTTCCTTTACTCTGATACCACTCCTTGACGACGCGACGAAGGCTGAACCTTATCAAGCCTGCGGAAATCGCCACGCCGAAGAAGAACTAAGCTAGAGTGATTCAGAACACCTCTGTAATCAATCAATAGCTTAGCGAAGTCTAGCACTCAACATATAAGACTATGTTCTAAATTTACTGGAAAAATTCCACCGAAACTTCACTGGACTGTCACCGTAATCGTACCGGAATTGTATCGGAATGAACTTCAATTCTGTTTATGATTACTTCAAGCAAACATGCATGAAGTAAGGAAGTGACGCAAAGCTTCCTTAACTTACTGAACTATTTCAGAAGTTTAAGAAAAAACTCCACCAGTTCAGACAACCTCTTTCCGGTCAGACTTTGTACTGTGTGTGAATATCTTTCCCACCGGAAAGCTTGATCAACTAAAAGTAGAGATGTCCAGCTACAAAATGAGCTATCTCTCACACAAAACTTCGCATTACTCTGCTAGATCTACTTCGTTCTTCTACCGGAAATTACTTGTTTATTGTAAGAACTGTAACTGACCAAAAATGCAGTTACTGAGGAAACATTAACTGTTAACTAACTTTAATTGTAACATAAACATACTCTGTTTCTTCCACATACAAACAATACGCACAAACATCCACATGAACATGTGCTTTCTATTAGAGAAGATGTGTACAAGTGAGCTTGGCCTCTTCTAGCTCAAGCTACAGAAACTCTCCTATACTGAGTAGTTTCTTATTACCATCTCTCTCAGATGAATACCCGATATCTCAGGCTTCTGTTATTCATCTATACATACGCGATCTCTGGCGTCTTCTATCTGTATCTCTGCGTCTCTGCACATCTGCTATATTTCTTCTCTCTCTATTCTCTATCTTCCTCTTTTACATGTGCTCTTATTTATACTGTGTGATCTTCTTAAGCACGTTCTTGTTCGCACTTCCCTTCTATTATTCTTTTGCACGTTCTTTCTTTGTACAGTTTGATTTGGGGTAACGGACTCTGATCCTGGGAGATTCTGTACTGTACATAACGGTTGTGGATTTGTTCCTCCACTAAGGCTTTTGATTTCCTCTGATTCTGCTTCCTTCTTTTTCTCCTTTTTGTTTGTCAAATTCGTGAGTGTTTCTTCAACAAGGCTGTGTCTACAGCTACGTATCTCATAAATAGACTTCCATCTAAGTCACTAGATGGAACCACTCCATATGAAGTGTGGAATGGAAGAAGACCTAGTCTAGAGCATTGTAAAATCTTTGGATGCTTAGCCTATGCTCACATTCCTTCTCAAGTAAGAGGGAAATTGGATCCCAAGGCAGAGAAGTGTGTATTCATTGGTTATGATCAAAACCAAAAAGGATATAGATTGTACAATCCAACCAATAAAGGATTTTCTGTGAGTAGAGATGTAATTTTTGATGAAAACAAATCATGGTTTCATGATGATAGGAAAGTGAAGCTGCCTTATGACTTGGATGAAGATTTTCCATCACTTCAACCAAAGGAGCCAAAGCAAATGGAAGAAAGTGATTCGGGATTGACCTAGAAGACTTGGAAAGACTAAATCTATGGAAGAACAAAGGTAAAGCAAAGATGTAGGATGCTACATATGGACCCGAGAGCTCACATCAACTACTTAGAAGGCCTTCAAGGGAGAAGAAGAAACTAGAGAGGTTTGGTTAAAGCACTCAATCTACATTGCGAAGGATTCAACCAATGAAGAACCTACCACATTCGAAGAAGCACAAAGCAAGAAAGCTTGGAGAGATGCAATGGATGAAGAAATGGAAGTCTTGAAGGAGAATGACACTTGGGAGCTTGTACCTAACAAGCCATCTATGAAGGTAATTGGATCTTGATGGATATACAAAATCGAGAGGAATCTAGATGGAAGTATAAATAGACACAAAGCAAGGTTAGTTGCTAAAGGGTTTGCTCAAACCCATGGTATTGATAATGAGGAGACTTTCTCTCCTGTTGCAAAGATGCCTACAATTAGGGTTCTCATTAGTCTTGCTGCATCTAGAAATTGGTAGCTCTATCAACTTGATGTAAAGAATGCCTTCTTGAATGGATGGATTTCTGAGGAAGTGTATATGGCACAACCTCCTAGATATGAGGATGCACATCATCCTAACTATGTATGCAAACTAAAGAAAGCTTTGTATGGATTAGATTGGTGACTTATTTGCAGGACCAAGGATTCAAAGCTAGCAAGGCAGATACCTCTTTGTTCATAAAGAGGAATAGATATGAAGTGATCTATTTATGTGTGTATGTTGATGATATTATTATCACAGGCAATGATCTTTAAGGAATCAAACAGGTAAAGAGTCAAATGAAGGAGGAGTTCAAAATAAGTGACCTCGGACCACTCACTTATTTTCTTGGATTGGAGTTAATCTACACAGGTTCAGGTATATACATCACATAGAGGAAGTATGTGCATGACATGCTCGTCAAGTTCAAGATGGAAAATACCAAGTGTGTAGGTACACCTATGGAGCAAATCATAAGCTTAGTGATTATGAAGGAGAGCCAATTGAAGACATCACAAGCTATCAAAGCTTGGTTGCAAGTTTGAACTATGCAACACTCACAAGGGTGGATATATGTTATAGAATCTCTTATAGAAATTCAAAGGTATCTAGCATGTGGTACAGAGTTGGTCTCTGTAGTTCCAAAGAGCATGCTACATAAGTCCACATGATGCTCATTGGCTATAAAAGTGGAGTGGGAGCACATTCTCAACATTAAGGAGAGAAAGAGTCAAGATCCCTTTGTAGTCAGATTTGATCTTAGAAGCCACTTTGTCATTTTGTCTTCTCATAGACTCTTTCTAGCCACATGTCACTTTGTACATTGTCATGTTGTGAGGCTCGTATCTGAGTGTATATATAACTATTTCTGACATTCAAACACTCATTGGAAAGCTTGTCTTGTGTAATTTCTTTGTTGCAAATAATGCTTTTAGAGCTTCTATATTCTATGATTTATCAATCTGAGAATAAAGTCTAGTTCTTCAACATACTTATATGGATCGGTAATTTATTTTGGTCAATTGAGTTTCTTAACCAAAATGTCTCCAAATTACATGATTTTTAGCTTTTTGGAAATCTTTTCATGCATAATTTGGCTTTTCCAAATATCTTCTTCAAAGGATAAAATTTCAAATGCCAAGTGTCTTGTCGTTAGACAAGATGTTACCTTTCCACAAAACTCTAAGTTCGTCCCAAAGAGACGTGTGTGAAATGCTTGTTCGAAGGTTTGTGGATCCCGGCCTTGCTAATATTTGAGGTGATCAAAGTAACCTTTCAGTGTTCCACATTTGGGGGGTCTCCATGAGGTCAAAGAGAAGTGGTCCTACGGCAAAGTAGAATCCCATGTGTCTGAGATAAGGTATCGGCATAGTAGCGAATTTAGTTAAGCAAGTTCAAAGCATGTCAAATGTCTCGAGTAGCCTCAAGCATGTAGGGCCCCACGCTCCTATGAAAAAATCTCATATAGAAATTCAAAGGTATCTAGCATGTGGTACAGAGCTGGTCTCTGTAGTTCCAGAGAGCATGCTACATAAGCCGATGTTTACCCCATGGGGTGTTGGTCCTTTTGATACCGAATGAGGCCCATGTGGAGGCTACATGGTCATACAAAGGGTTTGATGTGTATCGAGTAGGTGTTGCATCCCAAACAAGTATGGGTGTTGGATTTCATGCATCCCGAGGAGTCATTGCGATCATGATACCCAACATTCCCCACGGGCTCATTGTTATACATTCCCCACGGGCTCATTGTTATACATCTTGAAGCTCTTGCTGTGGAATGGCTATTGTCAGACCTTCGCTTCCCAATTGTGTGTGTGTGGGTGTGTGTGTTGCCACTTCTTCTTCAAAGGCATGCATGATGTCCTCCTCCTCCTCCTCATCATCATTTCATAGCGCCTTCTCTAAGAGCGGTAGATGACACAATGAAGGAGAACTCAAGATCCTCACGGTATAGACTACAACGGAGATGTCTGGCACTCTCAGACCAAAATAAAATTCCAAGCATAGCCCCAATTACAAGCTGCAACATACCACCTTCAAAGTCTGAAACCAAGTTTTTCAGTCGCCCGTGGGCATGACTTCTCGAAGAGGCAACATGCGATGCGTAGTAGCCACATGGGCATCAGATCACCACGCTAAAGGTAGGCACTTCCACCAAAGCGTCGTTTGTGAACCCATACATGCATACAAGAATTCAAACGCCTGACAGTGACACATGAGGGAATGCCCAAAGCCCATGGAAGGTGCTCACAACGAATCGATCATACTCAGCCATCACTATGCTCTTCTTGTGTGCAATTGAAAAGGGAGAACCCAACATCCACGAACCAAGCTCGAGAAATACAGAAGCATGGAGATATACGTCCCGTTTTCCTTGCACCAAGCATGTGTTGCGAAACCTTGACTACACATTTCTCACCTTCAAATCACTCGAAACATCTCAATTGCACACATTTCATGAGCCCTACCATCATCCCACATGTCAATGTCCAACCTCGTTGTGAGCCTATCGTTTGTGGAGAATAAGCCTTTAAGCAGCACCTCTTTCCCTCACCTGGTGTAATACACAGCCTTTGAGCAACTCTATTTCTTATGGCGCCTCGATTTCATGACTCAAAGGTTGCTAAGCTTAGCCTAACATGCATCTCTTCAATCACTTTAACTCACCTTCAAATGACTAATCAGAAGCAATCTACGCCACGCTTAGTGGCACACATGCATGGGCCTCTTGCGCCCTTTAAGCTCTTCATTCTGGCTGCTGTTTTTGGAATAGCTAGTGGCCTTGAGCTGCAAGGTAACGTACTATAGGTCCTTTGCTGATAATGTATGGTCTTTCTAGGACCCAAGATCTCGCCACGAACCTCAACTTCCTAAGGGCTTCGTCGAGGCTCTTCAACCATCAGGGTTCCATTGTGAGACTTCCACAAGAGAAGGCAGCATGCCATCCAACTCCTTCTCTGCCCCTTTTTACGCGCCAATATGAAAGCCTTGATCTCGAACGTTCACACGATGCGCAAGGCCTCAACTCGCTTGAGCTTCAAGGTTCAAATGCCACTCGCACATATAGAATGGAAATGGAAAATTCCAACGTCGGATTGCATACCCAACCATCTCCTCACAATGCTATTAGAGCAACAACAAATCAACATGGGAGATGGATTTCCTTCATCAATAGAAAAATTGGATCGAGGTAATTACTCAGCTTGGTCACTTAGAATGGAAGCGTATCTTCAAAGGAGAAACCTCTATTGTTACATTTCTAGAGATGAGATGATGTCAATCCTCAGAAGCAAGGGACAACCGACTCAAGAAGAACAAGAGAGGTTAACCACATGGTGCTCAAAGGATGCTCTCGCCAGGTCATACATTCTTAATGCAACCTTTGATTTTTCACTTCCACACATCAAGAATTGGGAAACTTCACAAGAGACTTGGAATGATCTTGAAGCATTCTCCTCATCAAGTCTTAAAGCAAGGGAGAATCAACTATGGATGGAGTTCACTATACTCAAGAAGATACCCAAGAAAAGTGTGACTGATTTTGTCACAAAAATGGACACAGCAGATCAACTTGGGAGCATTGGACAAGTCATTGATGAAGAGCAAATAGTGAGGCAAATTATCAATGGAATAAGGGCACATGAAAAATGGGAAGCTTTCACCACAACCACGGACCTCTACATGGATATGCAGGTTCTTGATATTCAACACCCTCATGGGACAATTGTTAACACATGAGGCAAAGCTTATGAAGAATGAGGACAAGTCAAAAGGTAACCGATCCTCTGCCCTATATACAGATAAGAATAAGAACAAAGATGGTAAAAGCAAGAATAAAAATTCTAATGATCAAGGTAGTACCTCTAAAGCAAACTTTGCAGGTAGAGGTAGAGGTTCAAGAGGAAGAGGCGGAGGAGTAAGGCAAGGTAGGGGGAGATTTCAAAGCTCCTCTCATGTGCCTTATGTCGTTTAACTAATCATATTACGGAGAATTGTTTTAGGAATCCTAAAAACCAAAGAGGAAGAGGTTACAACACAGGAGGCTATGGAAGCTCAAGAGCTAGATTCAACAATAACAAGGGTTACAACAACAACTCATACAACAACAATAATTATCAAGGAGGATATAGAGGAAGGAGAGATTACAACAACTATGCAAATGATCAAAATCAAGAGGAGTCATTACTACTGATGAATATGACCATGAAGATGGGAAGAGCAGATGAAAATGTATTCTATATAGACTCAGGTTGCTCAAATCATTTAGCATAGAATGTAGCTCTTCTCTCACACTTGGAGGATCTAAGGAATAGACATGAAGTCCAAACACGAGATGACACAAGGCATCCAGTGGAGAAGATAGACAATGTGAACAATTTGGATCGTAATAAGAACCTATTGAGCAAGGTATTGTATGTGCCAACAATAACCAAAAACCTTATAAGTCTTGGTCAGATTGTTGAGAAAGAATTGTGGGTCAAATTCACAAAGAGTGGAGCATTTGTTGAGGATCCACATCAGGGATTCAAGGGAATAGAAAAAGGACGAAATTCAGGTAGAATATTTACATTTGAGCTCCAATATACTAGGAACATTGCTTTTTTCAATTACGGTAGTCAAACATTATAGAATGGAAACGGAAAATTCCAACGGATTCCTCCCTCCATGTGGCCAAAATGGGTTGTGAATCTTAAGTTACAAAACAAAACCAATTTTCCAACCAAATATAAGTGCATGATTGAGACTTAGGCCCTTTTCAAAGTCTTCTTATACAACCTATAAGTCCTTAATGGCTCCTTCTTACCAATTCAACTTCTAATCAGACCTCGGTCCATGTATTTTAACTTCACAAATCACTCACTTGTGCCCTAACACGGCACAATCAGAGGGCCTATGCTCCACATACCCCTTGATCAATACCCCCCACTCGCTTGATGGACATTACACCCGAAACCACTTGTAGGCCACACACATCTGCCATCACATGATACACGTTATGAGTACAGGTACATGATTTACTTCTCTTGCCTCTTTCCTATCTACTCACACATATTTTTCTATGAGTGGCGGTTCAACCCTCTACATCTTTTGCACTAGAGTATGATGGTTTGTGGAGAACAAGCCTTTAAGCAGCACCTCTTTCCCTCACCTGGTGTAATACACAACCTTTGAGCAACTCTATTTCTTATGGTGCCTTGATTTCATGACTCAAAGGTTGCTAAGCTTAGCCTAACATGCATCTCTTCAATCACTTTAACTCACCTTCAAATGACTAATCAGAAGCAATCTACGCCACGCTTAGTGGCACACATGCATGGGCCTCTTGCTCTGACTTTTCTCCTTTTTCTATTCTCTTGCATCCGTGATGTGGATCCCCAACAAATGCTTCATTCTTTGTGAAACTAACGTGCAAACATTTCTCAACAATCTAATCAACATTTATAAGATTTTTGGTTATAGTTGGCACATATAATACCTTGCTCAATAGGATTCTTATCATCATATGAAGTCTTCACATTGCCTATCTTCTCCATTGGATGCCTTGTGCAATCTCCTGTTTGGACTTCATGTCTATTCCTTGGATCCTACAAGTCTGAGAGTAGAGCTACATTCCTTGTTAAATGATTTAAGCAACCTAACTCTATATAGAATACATGTTCATCTGCTCTACCTTGCTTCATGGTCATATTTATCAATAGTAATGAGCCCTCTTGAGTTTGATCATATGCATAGTTGTTGTAGTCTCTCCTTCCTCTGTATCCTCCTTGATAATTATTCTTGTTGTATGAGTTGTTGTTGTAACCACTTTTATTGTTGAATCTACCTCTTGAGCTTACATAACCTCCTCTGTTGTAAGCTCTTCCTCTTTGGTTTCTAGGATTCCTCAAACAATTCTTAGTAATGTGATTAATTAAACCACATATGGCACATGGAGAGAAACTTTGAAATCTCCACCTGCCTTGTCTTCCTCCCCTGCCTCTTCCTCTTGAACCTCTACCTCTACCCGCAAAGTTTGCTTGAGAGGTACTACCTTCATCATCAGCTTTTTTTATTTTTGCATTTACCATGTTTGTTCTTATTCTTATCTATATATAGGACACGGGATTCATTGCCTTTTGAGTTGTCTCCATTCTTCATGAGCTTTGCCTCATGTGTGAAAAACTGTCCCATGAGGGTGTTGAAATTAGGAACCTACATATCCATGTAGACGTCCATGGCTATGGTCAAAGTTTCCCATTTGTCATCTACCTTTATTCTATTGATAACTTGCCTCACTATCTCCTCTTCATCGATGACTTCTCCAATGCTCCCAAGTTGATCTGCTATGTCCATTTTTGTGACAAAAGCAGTCACACTTTGCTTGGGCATCTTCTTGAGTGTAGTGAACTCCATCCATAGTGGATTCTTCCTTGCTTTAGTACTTGATGAGAAGAATGCTTCAAGAGCATTCCAAGTCTCTTGTGAGGTCTTGCGCTTCCTGATGTGTGGAATTGAAATATCAGAGATTGAGTTAACAATGTATGACCAGGCTAGAGCATCCTCTGAGCACCATGTGGTTAACCTCTCTTGTTCCTCTGAGTTAGTTGTCCTTTGCTTCTGAGGATTGACATCATCTCATCTCCAAGAGATGTAACCATAGAGGTTTCTCCCTTGAAAATAAGCTTCCGTTCTAAGTGACCAAGCTGAGTATTTAGCTCAATCCAATTTGTGTATTGATGAAGCAAATCAATCACCTATGTTGATTTGTTATTGCTCTAATAGCACTGTGAGGAGATGATTGGGTATGCTCCAGAGATGAGTTGATGTTGCACAAAACCTTCCCTACATGTACAAAGTTGACTCCGGGGATACTTCGTAGACTCCTTTGGCTTTAGAATAATGCATTTACAACCACTAGGTACTTTGGGACATCATTCCCAATAGTTTGCACCAATAGAGATAACATGCATGTACTAGAAATGTGAAGAAACCTTCTATTTTGGGAATGTAGGTGCCTAACAATTTGTTCAGAGCTTTCAACCTGGTAAGAATTGACTAGAGAGCTTTTGCACACATCTAATTGAAGTGTATAGCTAATCAACACAAGTTATTTCATGAAATTAGAGGCCATATATAATGAGAAAGTGAGTTTAACAACTGAGGGGGGGGTCATCCCAACGTTTCAAGAGCAAGATGATGTGTAGACATAGTTGATTTCATTAGTTTATATCTCGATATTGGCTCAACCAAAAGGAATGAAACTTGATATGTACATAGTAGGCACTTCACTCTAACTATATCAGGTGAAGTGGATCAAATAATTGAGTACACATAGAGACATCACTCTTACAAAATCACTGAAATGATGAAGATGAAATAGAGAACAACAAACATAAACGAACTTGAAGAAATGTATCAAATTATGTAAGCTTATGAAGATATGGGAAGTGTAATGGAGTATTCATACGTATGTTGAGCCCAACGTATGCTAAAAAATGTAGCTATCTCACTATTGGCATCTTATGACCCATGACTGAACCACCTCTATTTATACTCATCAAGTGAGTTTGAAATTTGGATTTCCCTCACGTAAAATTGTTCCTACACTTTACATACATAATTGATTTGCTTCCTTCACCAGAAAAATCATGACTTGACAATCCAAGAGATTTCATCTTCTTTAACCAGTTACATTTGTCCAAGATAACTATGCCAATAATGACAAGCATGTGTTCACATGTGGTTCCTCATGTGAGATGAAAAAGAAGAAAGTATAGTCTTGAATATTTAGCCAAACACTTAGGCTTGCTAAATATACCAACAAAGAATACATAGAATTTCCTGAGATTCGTGATATGAACTGGTTTGAAGATGTGGACCCACATTGCAGGCTCCAAATGAAGGTCAAGACATGACAATATATACTAAAAGACAATTAGTTTTCACGTAACAAGAATACATAGAATTGCTTGATATTCTTGAGATGAACTACTTTGAAGAGGCGGACGACCCTTATACGCTCCAAATGAACGTCAAGATCACTCTCAATTAGAAATCCAAGAGAAATGAGCTATAGATGCTTCCCTATAGCAAGATGGAGTGCAAAAGATGTAGAGCGTTGAAGTGCCACTCATAGAAAAATATGTGTGAGTAGATAGGAAAGAGGCAAGAGAAGTAAGTCATGTACCTGTACTCATAACGTGTATCATATGATGGAAGATGTGTGTGGCCTATAAGTGGTTTCGAGTGTAATGTCCATCAAATGAGTAAGAGATATTGATCAAGGGGTATGTGAAGTGTAGGTCCTTTGATCGTGCCAGGTGTTAGGGCACAAGTGAGTGATTCTCAAGTTAAAATACATGGACCAAGGTTGTATTAGAAGGTGAATCAATAAGAAGGAGCCGTAGGGACTTATAGGTACACACATATACACGTACACACACATGTACATACGCACACATATACACACACAAATACACATATACAGACACATACATACAATCTGGATGCACAGGTCAAAGGTCTCATAAGGTTGAGCTTGTGAAGTGATGGCCTTAAGGTGAAATGAAGTAACTTATTTGAACTACTAGAAGGTGAACACTTGATTTAGATAGTGTGAAGGCTAACACTAATTTCATCTCAGCATGTGTTGAGGGGCATCCACAGCTATTAGCGAGGATTCAACCCCCACACCTTGCCTAAGAGGTAGAGGCACCAATCAAGTAACCCTATGGAAAATTGGGGTTTTTTTAAAGGAAGTTCGGCATAGCCTACTCTCCCAAACTTTAATGAATAGAAAGAAAAATTGTACAAGTGAATGGGCCTAGCACCCATACGGACCCATTGAATCAATAGGGCAACAAAATAGGGCAATCTATAAGTGTTTTGGTGTGCTCTTTGACATAGTGAGTGGAGAATTTTCTAATTGATATCTACTGTTGTACGACATTATTTATGACTACATGTTACAAGAGGTAAGGGAAAGAGTTGCCTAAAGGCTTTTGGAGATCAATGGGTAAGGAAAGAACTCCTTAAAGTTGGTATGTGTCATCCTCGATCATCACATGTTGAGATCAATATCTCAATACTCCCCCTCAAGCTCCACATAGTTTCCTATAATCCAACATCTTTTGAAAATTCTTTGACTTCTCCAATCTAAGTGCTTTAATGACAATACGAGCAACTTCCTCATCCATTTTAACATAGAGGATTTAAATATAACCTTCCAATACCTTGCCCTCGATGAAGTGATAATGTATCCCAAGTATGCTTTGTTCTAACATAGAAAATTGTGCTTATTGTATATTACTAAGTTTATTACAATAAATGATAATAGGCTTCCACACTTCTACACCTAAATTTGCAAGTAGCATCTCTAGCCATGATGCCTCACATATTGCCATTGCAATGCATTGGGACTCGACATTTGTACCCGACAAAATAGTCCATGTGATAATAGCAATCCCAAGTTAAAATAGAAAACCACTAGTAGATCTTCTATCTAAACTAGTGCCATCCCAATTTGCATTTGTGTACCCTTGAACCTACAATTCAACACCAGCTTCATAAAGCAACCAATAATTGGAAGAAGCACTCACATAACATAGAGTGTGTCTCAGAGCATATAAATGTGGTATCCTAGGAAAGTGCATAAATGAAGTATGAAGTTTCATAGCGTAGCTTAGATGAGGCCTTGTAAACCTTCCTACAATCCTCCTATACATAGTAGCATTTTTCAGTGCTTCACCTAAGGTAGCATCCAACTTCAAATTCCAATCCAATGGTGTAAATATTGGATTACAATCAGCCATGTCATACTTCATCAATGACTTGTCCAATGCTCCCAAGTTGATCTGCTATGTCCATTTTTGTGACAAAATCAGTCACACTTTGCTTGAGCATCTTCTTGAGTATAGTGAACTCCATCCATAGTTGATTCTCCCTTGCTTTAAGACTTGATGAGAAGAAGTCTTCAAGATCATTGCAAGTCTCTTGTGAAGTTTCCCAATTCTTGATGTGTGGAAGTGAAAAATCAAAGGTTGCATTAAGAATGTATGACCTGGTGAGAGCATCCTTTGAGCACCATGTGGTTAACCTCTCTTGTTCTTCTTGAGTCGGTTGTCGCTTGCTTCTGAGGATTGACATCATCTCATCTCTAGAAATGTAACAATAGAGGTTTCTCCTTTGAAGATACGCTTCCATTCTAAGTGACCAAGCTGAGTAATTACCTCGATCCAATTTTTCTATTGCTGAAGGAAATCCATCTCCCATGTTGATTTGTTGTTGCTCTAATACCATTGTGAGGAGATGGTTGGGTATGCAATCCGACGTTGGAATTTTCCGTTTCCATTCTATATGTGCGAGTGGCATTTGAACATTGAAGCTCAAGCGAGTTGAGGCCTTGCGCATCGTGTGAACGTTCGAGATCAAGGATTTCATATTGCCGCATAAAAAGGGGTAGAGAAGGAGTTGGATGGCATGTTGCCTTCTCTTGTGGAAGTCTCACAATGAAACCCTGATGGTTGAAGAGCCTCGACGAAGCCCTTAAGAAGTTGAGGGAATATTTATGTTTGAGGTCCAAGATACTAGTAACATTGCTTTGTTCAATTATAGTATTCAAACATTATTATCCAAACTGGAAATTTGGCACAAGAGATTAGCTCATATAGGTGAAATGGATTTGAAGCAAATCAATAGGGATCATAGAGTGCATGTTTTACAAAATATCTCCACGCAACACATGATTTACAAATGTATTGCTTCTCAATTTAGCAAGTCTCATAGACAACAATTCACAAAGAATGGATATATTCATGGAGAACTATTGGAGCTAGTCCATATAGATGTATGGGGGCGAAGCAAGGAGCCATCTATCTGTAGATCCAAGTACTATGTGTCTTTCATTGATGATTGTAGCAGATGGAAAATCCTATATTTCATGAAGCATAAAGATGAAGTGTTCTCTTGTTTCAAAAAATATCTTGCATTAGTAGAAAATCAAACAGGAAAGACTTTGAAGAGGCTAAGGTTAGATGGAGGGGGACAATATTTCTCCCATGATTTTGATGCTTATCTCCAAGAGAGAGGGATCAAAAGAGAGATGAGAACGAGGTATACTCCACAACAAAATGGACTGGTAGAAACGAGGAATAGAACCATAGTGGAAGCTCTAAGCTCAATGCTAAATGAGAAGAAATTGTCCAAGTACTATGGTTAGAGGCAATGTCCACATCCACCTATCTAATCAATAGACTCCCATCAAAAGCATTGGATGGATGACACCATATGAAGCATGGAATGGAAGAAGACCTAGTCTTGATCATTGTAGGATCTTTGGGTGCATAGCATATGCACACATACCTTCACAAATTAGAGGAAAATTGGATCCAAAGGCAAGGAAATGTACATTTGTTGTGCATGACCGTAATTAGAAAGGTTATAGGCTATATAAAGTAATAAAGGGTTCGTTCTTAGTAGAGATGTTGTTTTCGATGAAAAAATCTTGGTTTGAAGATGATTGGAGGAAAATGAAACCTCCCTATGAACTAGAGGAAGACTTTCCAAAATTATCAACGAGGAATGAGCATAGACATGAAGAATCAAGTGATTTTGATGATGATAAGAAGACTCAAGGAAGAGAAATCAATTCTTGGCACTCCAAAGGCAAAGCAAAAGTGTAGGAGATAAGAGATGTGGCAAAATCATCTCAACAAACTCTAAGGAGATCTACTAGAGAGAATAGGAAGCCAGAAGGTATGGCTATGACAAATCATTGGTCATAAACATTCCGTTTATATTGCTCAGGATACAAACTATGAAGAAACATGAACATATGAAGAGGCCAAGAAGAAACCAGAATGGAGAGATGCCATCAAAGAAGAAGTAGAAGCTCTACAAGAAAATCAGACCTGGGAATCGGTTCCCAAGAAACCATCTATGAAGGTCATTGGCTCAAGATGGGTTTACAAGGTAAAGAAGAATTCTGATGGCTCAATTAGTAGGTACAAATCAAGACTTGTGGCTACAGAGTTTGCTCAAACTAAAGGTATTGATTATGAAGAGACATTCTCACTTGTGGCAAAGATGCCCGCAATTAGAGTATTTATGAGTGTAACATCTTCCAAAAACTGGAATATCTATCAAATGGATGATAAAAATGCTTTTCTAAATGGTTGGATTTCAAATGAGTTATACATCGCTCCGCCTCCTAATTTTGAAGATAAATCATATCCAGAACATGTATGTAGGTTAAGGAAAGCTTTGTATGGTTTGAGGCTGCTAGAGCTTGGAATCATAGATTAGTCATTTATTTGTAGGATAAAGATGGTAAGAAATGTAGATCCTTCCCTCTTCATAAAGAGGAATCACTCAGAGGCTATATACCTTTGTGTATATGTGGATGATATAAGCATTACAAGTAATGATGCAGATGGAATCAAGAGGATCAAAGCTCAGATGAAAGATGAGTTCAAGATTAGTGATCTTAGCTTACTCACTTGTTAGGTTAGGCATTGGTATATATAGAAGGAGGTATGTTCCTAACTCAAAGAAAGTATATTGGAGATATGCTCACCAAATTCAAAATGGAAAATACAAAGGTTGTAGGTATATCCATGGAGGTAAATCATAAGCTAAGTGTTCATGAAGGTGAGATAATTGAAGATGTGACTAGTCACCAAAGCTTAGTTGGAAGCTTGAACTATGCTACTCTAACTAGAGTAGATATATGCTATGGTGTGCTAAGTGAGTTCATGCAAACTCCAAGGAAGCCTCACATGGAAGCAACTAAAAGAATTCTAAAGTATTTGAAGGGCAGAATTAATGAAGGGCTATATTATCCTTACACATCTCATATATACATCAAATTATTTTCTAATGCAGATTGGGAGGTTCCAAAGATGATAGGAGAAGCTTATTAGGATATCCCTCTTTTGCAGGTACCAAATTGATTTCTTGTTCATCAAAGAAGGATCCTAGAGTTGCTCTCTCATCAACTAAAGCTGAATATAGAGGAATTGCAAATGTTAGTAAAGAAGCTATGTGGATCAAGACCCTATACTCTAATTTAGGGTCAGATACTTCTACTCCACACATGTTTGGTGACAACATTAGTTCATTGCATTTTCTATCATGCCAAGATCAAACACAGTGAAGTTCAGTACCATTATGTCAGAGAAAAGATAATGAGTAAGGAGATACAACTCTCATATGTATCAGCACATCAACAATGTGTAGATATGATGACAAAGGCATTGGATGGAAGCAAATTGAATAGGTTCAAATCAATGATTGATCTTCATGAAATCATGAAGAACTGAAGACTCAAGCATCTTAGGCTTGAGGGGGAGATGTTGGTACATCTAGCAAGCCTAAATGCATGGCTAAATATTCAAGACTATACTTTCTTCTTTTTCATCTCACATGAAGAACTACATGTGAACACATGCTTGTCATTATGTGCATAATCATCTTGGACAAATGTAATTGGTTAAAGAAGATGGAATCTCATGGATTTAGAATAGTCAATTCACAACTTGTTTGGTGAAGGAATCAAATTTATTATGTACCTCAAGTTTAGGAACACTTTTAGGTGAGGGAAATTCAAATTTCAAACTCACTTGATGAGTATAAATAGAGGTGTTTAGTCGTAGGGCATAAGATGCCAATATTGAGAGCTATGGAGCTACATCTTTGAGCCTACCTTGATCTCAACATATGAACGAGTAGTGCACTACACTTTCCTTGTATCATATGGTCATTAGCTTACATAATTTGATAGATTTCTTCATGTTCATTTTTGTCTATTGTTCTTTCTTTCATCTTCATTGTTGGGGGGGGGGCATTCTTGGACAAGAAGGGATTTGAGTGTTTGTAGGAGAAAAGGGAAAGACAAGAAGAAAGATACACACTGGAAGCCTCTGTCGATTGATTATAATAAGACAAATACAATGGTGATGCACAATACAATCCAACAATACAATCCAATGCTTCTGTGCAAAATCCCACAGAGTGCTCAATCACAAAATACCAAATACCCAAGGGTCTTGTTGCTGCCGGCTTTCTCTGCACCAGACCTCCACCTTCCCTAAGCCTGCACTTGTGCACATCTTGCACCAAGCTTCCAATAAGGGGGAGGATTGGACACCTTCTGTCGGCACGCGCACAGCTTCAATGAGGCCTTGGGGTCCTTGGGGTGAATGGCTTAGCCCTTCTCTACACACTTCCTTGGTCACTCTTCCTGCACACCTTGCACTTCACTTCTTTGCGTCACACTCTGTGTGTCCCTTGCCCTTCTCTCTCTTGCCTAGCTTAGACTATGCTCCCTCTTGCTTACTCTACTGATGTCCAAGAATAGTCCTTGCCTTGATTTTTAGTGTCGATTCACGTACGCTCGTAACTGCCAGAGTATCTTGGTGCTCCCTTTGATGTCCTAAGATTGTCTCCTCACGTGGGCAGCCAACGAATTCTTGTTTTGTCCTATAGTGACTTTAGACTAAAACAAAATTTTTTAATTGGGGCCATACTTTCACTTGTGCGTACGCTGCCGCTTCACATACTTTCGCATTTTCCTTTTAAGTCTTCACTCGTGCTCTCTTAACTTTGAACCTTAGGGAAATTAGAGAAATATCTCTACAACCTGCAACCAACTTTCTCCAATTTACCCTTTGTGAACAATTAATTGTGCACTACTTGTGCACTTTGACCTTTAACTTCGACACTTTGACCTTGCCCATGCTAATTTTGACCTTGAATTTGTTGACTTTGACCAGTATGACTTTTAGGGGCTTAACAGATGCCCACCACCTAATGCGCTCTACGTCCCGGAGAGATCACAAGGCAAAATGAACTTAAAGAAACAACAAAAGAATGAAGCCATAGGAGACAGATAAAAGAATCCCCCTTCTTGTCCCACTGGGCATGCCAAATTTTGTTTGGGGGAGATTCTTGGACAAGAAGGGATTTGAGTGTTTGTAGGAGAAAAGGGAAAGACAAGAAGAAAGATACACAGTGGAAGCCTCTGCCAATTGATTATAAGAAGACAAATACAATGGTGATGCACAATACAATCCAACAATACAACCCAATGCTTCTGTGCAAAATATCACAGAGTGCTCAATCACAAAATACCAAATACCCAAGGGTCTTGTTGCTAGCTTTCTCTGCACCAGACCTCCACCTTCTCCAAGCCTACACTTGTGCACACCTTGCACCAAGCTTCTAATAAGGGGGAGGGTTGGACACCTTCTGTCGGCACGCGCACAGCTTCAATGAGGCCTTGGGGTCCTTGGGGTGAATGGATTAGCCCTTCTCTGCACACTTCCTTGGTCACTCTTCCTGCACACCTTGCACTTCAGTTCTCTGCGTCGCACTCTATGTGTCCCTTGCCCTTCTCTCTCTTGCCTAGCTTAGACTATGCTCCCTCTTGCTTACTCTACTGATGTCCAAAGAACAGTCCTTGCCTTAATTTTTAGTGTCGATTCACGTACGCTCCTAACTGCCAGAGTATCTTGGTGCTCTCTTTGATGTCCCAAGATTGTCTCCTCACGTGGGCAGCCAACAAATCCTTGTTTTGTCGTATAGTGACTTTAGACTAAAACAATTTTTTTTAATTGGGGCCATACTTTCACTTGTGCGTACGTTGCCGCTTCACATACTTTCACATTTTCCTTTTAAGTCTTGACTTGTGCTCTCTTAACTTTGAACCTTAGGGAAATTAGAGAAATACCTCTGCAACCTGCAACCAAATTTCTCCAATTTACCCTCTGTGAACAATTAATTGTGCACTACCTATGCACTTTGACCCTGAACTTCGACACTTTGACCTTGCCCATGCTGATTTTGACCTTGACTATGTTGACTTTGACCAGTATGAATTTTAGGGGCTTAACATTCATCATTTTAGTGAATTACAGGAGTGATTTCTCTGTGTGTACTCAACCAATTTATGCATTTTCACTTGATATAGTTAGCATGAAGTGTCTCCTATCTAGAAATCAAGTTTGATTACTTTTGGTTCAGCCAATCATAAGATATGAACTGATGAAGCCTATCGTCTTGCACTTGAAATGTCGAGATAAGCCCCTTGAGTTGCTAAACTCATTTCTTAGTGTATAGTGACTTTGGATTCATGAAATAACTTGTTTTAGCTAGCTAGAGACTTAAATTAGATGTGTGCAAAAGCTCTTTGGTAAACTCTTACCAGGTTGTGAGCTATGAGCAAAATACGAAGCACTTGCATTCCTAAAATAGAAGGTTTCTTCACATTTTTAGTACATGCAAGTTATCTGTTTCTGTGAAAACTTTTTTTAATGATGTGTCAAAGTATCTAGTGGATCTAAATGCATTATTTTGAATTCAAAGGAGTCTACTAAGTATCCCTAGAGTCAACTTGGCATGTGTAGATAGGTATATCTTCCTGTGTTTCTATAGTATTATTAATTACTATAGAAATGGAAAGTGCTGGTGGCACGACCCGATTTGTGAGTGGCAAGTTGGAAACAAACATTTTTCATGCTTGGATATTTAGAATGAAGAAATTTTTTATGCCAAGCGGCTACTACAAGTACATGAATCGAGAGAATGGAAACCCGAAGCTCAAGAAATATAGAAGCATGCAGATATATCTAGCCAACTAACACTTAGAGGTGACGTCCAATTTTCCTTGCACTCACACTATTGTGTTGAAAACCTTAACTACACATTTCGCACCTTAAAATTACTAGAAACATCTCATTTGCACACATCTTATATTGAAAAATGCTTTGTATGGGTTTAAACAAACCCCTTATGCTTGGCATGCAAGATTCTTGATTTTTAACTTCAATTAGATTTTATATGTGTAATGTAGATCATTCACCATATGTACGCGAGGACAATGATGGCCTGAAAATTGTAGCTATTTGGTGTTGATGATTCGATTGAAGATGGTGATAATGAAGAAAGCATTAAAGAGATAAAGAAACTACTTTTGCGAGAATTCAGCATCAAAGATCTTGGTATATTGTGCTACTTTCTGGACATTGAAGGTATACATATAGAAACATGTATATGGTTTTCCAAATGCAATGTGCCTCAAGTATGCTACAAAAATATGACATGAGTTGTTGTAATCCAATGTTTATACCATCGCAATGGAATTTTGAAGTTGGATGCTACCTTAGGTGAAGCATTGCAAAATGCCTCTATGTGTAGGAGGATTATAGGAAAGTTTAGAAGGCCTGATTTAAGCTACACTATAAAACTTCATAGTTAATTTATGTACGTTCCTATGACACTACATTTATATACTCCAAGTCACACTCTATGTTATGTGAGTGCTACTTTCAATTATGCATTGCGTTATGAAGTTGGTGTTGAATTGCAGGTTCATGGATACACAGATGCAAAATTGGGATGGCTTTGCTTTAGATACAAATGGTTTTTTGTTTTCATTTGGGATTGCTACTATGACATGGAGTATTTTGTGGAGTAGAGAGACCGAGTCCCAATGTATTGCAATGCCAATATGTGAGGCATCATGGATAGAGATGCTATTTGCAAATTTTGGTGTAGAAGTTTGGAAGCCTATTCTCATTTATTGTAATAAACTTAGTAATATATAATAAAAACAATTTTCAATTCTAGAACAAAGCATACTCCAGATACATTATCACTTCATCGAAGGCAAGGTACAAGAAGGTTATATTGAAATCCTCTATGTCATAATAGATGGGGAAGTTGCTGGCATTTTCACTAAAGCGTTTGGACTAGAGAAGTCCAAGAAGTTTCAAAAGATGTTGGATTATAGGAAACTATGTTGAGCTTGAGGGGGAGTATTGAGATATTGATCTCAACATGTGATGGTCGAGGATGACACATACCACTTTTAAGGAACTCTTACTTATCCATTGATCTCCAAAAGCCTTTAAGCAACTCTTTCCCTTACCTATTGTAACATGTAGCCATAAATAATGACCTACAACACTAGATATCAACTAGAAAATACTCCACTCGCTAGGTCAAAGACCACACCAAAACACTTATAGAGTGCAAGTGGAGAGGCCACATCTTCTAACTTCATCAAAGATTCCAATGATCCAGACCATAAACATCAAAAGCTGCATACATGCACACTCCAAAGGAGCTTGCACAGGGTTTAGTAGTCACAATTGAGGCATATTAGTTGGCTTCACGAGTTAGAGAGAGAGAGAGAATACATATGTACTTATAATATTCACTTGTGCAATAGTTTTTTGTTGCCCTATAAATTTGGGGGGTCCCATGGGTGCTAGGTTCGTTCACTTATACAATTGTTCTTTCTCTTAATCAAAGTTTGGGAGAGTAGGCTATGTTGAATTTTAAGAAAAAAACCTAATATATCGGTCTGGTTACTTGATTGATGTGTTAGCTATGAGCTTTCTTCTCCATTCATGTGAACACGTCTAAGTTGGAGGGAAATCTATCCAGAAGTCTTATCCTCTTTTTGATAGGCCAAAAGGCTCTCTACTTTGTATAAAAAGACACCTATTGAATGAGAAATCAAGGCATGAGTTCAATTTCTTTATCCATGCATACAATATGTAGAGAGAACTTGTTTCTCTCTCTACATTATCTCCCTTTGTACCACCCTCATATGTATAGGGAAGGATTTGTACCACCCATGAGTTTGTTGAAGGAAGGATATAAACATTGTACCACCTTCTTTGTACATGGGAAGGAAACATATTTTCTATACCACCCTAGCTTAGTTGTGAGGAAAGGATGGTACCCAAAAGAGTTACTTGTATAATCAAGCTCAAGGGGGGGGGGGGGGGGGGGATTGTTTGCTATGAGCTTTCTTCTCCATTCATGTGAACACCTCTAAGTTTGAGGGAAATCTATCCAGAAGTCTTATCCTCTTTTTGATTCACCAAAAGGCTCTCTACTTTGTATAAAAAGATATGAATGAAAAATCAAGGCACAACTTCAATTTCTTTATCCATGCGTACAACATGTAGAGAGAACTTGTTTCTCTCTCTACGTTATCTCCCTTCCTCCGTTCTCAGTGTTGCAGACGAAAGTCTCTCTAGTTCCACTTTCTCTATGGCATGGCAATGCTTTCATGCTGCACGACTTCAACATAACATGGTGCCTTTGCTTCTTAGGCTAGGTGCAAGGGTTGAACCCTACTAATAGCTGCAGATGCCCCTCAACACATGCTTGGAAGAAATTAGTGGTAGCCTTCATACTAATTAAATCAAAGTAAGATCCTGGCATAAAGGTGCTAGGAGAAGTCCATTTTTTTTGTGTTCCCAAGATGTCACTTATGCATTGCTTCTACACTGCAAGCAGTTTTTCCACATCGTTAGGAGCATCCTTAATGTGCGATGCTCCTAGCAACGATGCTTGTGAGCATTGCATAAGTGATGGTAACTATCACCTATGTAAATGAGTCTTTTTTTTTGTTTTTAGTGCCGCTTATACGACACTACATGGAAATAGCATCGCATAAGCAACACTAGTTGCTTGTTTTTTTTTATTGGGGGCATCATTGTGCCCCCTTATTCCTTGTAGTGGGGGTCTCCATGAAATCAAAGAGAAGTGCTCCTACGGCAAAGTAGAATCCCATGTGTTTGAGATAAGGTATCGGCATAGTAGTGAATTTGGTAAGCAATTTCAAAGCATGTCAAATATTTTGAGTAGCCTCAAGCAGGAAAGCAAGTGGAGAAGGGGTAGCCAACACATCCAATCACACATTACATGCCATAAACACACACATGAGCTCACAAAGAAGGAGATACAAGAGAAAGAAGAAGGAGTTACGATATTTCACACAAGCAACCCAGACTTTTTGGAAATTCGTAAAGAAGCTACTAGTCTACAAGGTTTTTGATACAATCTTTTAGGGAATATGCACATAGATGATTCCTCTAGTTTAACAAGGCTTCAATACACTCAAGGACTTGATGTGAAAAAGAAAAATAGAAATTTCCTAAAAACCTTTGTGGGGCCTTGCTCTTCTTCTCTTGACTTCTTCAATTCTTCACGTTTGAGTGTGTGACTCTCCACAACTGTACCATTTGTAATTTCTAGCTATATAGTCATACAAAGTTTTTCCGTGTAGGTGTTGCATTCGAAGCAAGTATGGCTCTCATGTTTCTGTATAAAGTTCTTTTCTAGAAAAATCTCATCTTGTCTTTATTCTATGATATTTTATGGGTAGACAACTCTCTTCTCGCAAATGGAGCGATAAAGAAATCTTCCTCTGGCCATTGAGTAAGCATCTAGATCGTATAGTCTAATTCCTCATCATGCATGTCTGCATACTCATGCATGACAACCCCTAAGGAATCAGTCATAACTTTTCCTCTCATAAAACGCTTTATGAGAGTAAGTTTCGTCTTTCACTCTCTACTACGATCCATAATATATGTACATAAAAAACAAAATTGATTACACACGCACACACACACATATATGTGTATCTGTTTGTATGTGTTTGTATGTATATGTGTGTGTATGTGTGTGTCTATGTGTTTGTATGTATATATGTTTTTGTATGTGTGTATATGTGTTTATGCATGTGTATGTATATGTGTATGTGAGTGTATGTGTGTGTTTATATTTGTATGTAGGTGTGTATGTGTGCGTATGCATGTGTGTATGTATGTATTTGTGTATACATGTGTATGCATGTGTGTATATGTGTATTTGTGAGTCTCTATGTGTGTATGTATACATGCATCTGTATGTTTATGTGTTTGTGTATGTGTGTGTGTATGCATGTGTATGTATAAGGTGTATATGTGTATGTGTGTGTATGTATGCATATGTGTGTGTATCTCTATGTGTGTTTATGCATTGTGTGTGTGTATGTATGTATGTATGTATCTATCTATGCATATGCATGTCTTGGGCTACAAGTAATGAGGGGACAGAGCACTCAAGTACAATCCAGCACAAAAGAGGCCCAATCACTTTTTTCAAAACTCCTTTTCAATCAAAGTGATTGTCATCACTACACAAACATTATAAATACCATTTTTGGTAGATTGGACTCCATTTTTTTCAAGCCGAGAAATCCTTGAGCTTGAGGAGCATTAGAAACACCTACATATCAAATTTTGTAATTTTGAGACTCAGTTTGAGCCCTCAAATAAGCCTTGGAACCTAATTTTTAGCTAGGGCCGGACACTAGGTCTGGACAGGGCCAAAAACTAGTCAAAAAGTATAAAAAGAGCTAGAGAGCTCTTTTTTGGGGTTAGCTTGTTAGAATTTTGAGCCATTCTAAGAGATTTCTTGAGTAATAGAAAGCACTCCATTGTTCATGAAAAATTGAAAACAATTTAAAAAAAAATAATAAGAAAGAATAAATTATTTTTTTGCCTTGTGTGCATGTGTGTGTGTATGTGTGTGCATGCTTGTGTGCTTCTCACTCACGCACTTGTGCCTTCACTTGCTCATAGTCATCATACTAGTCCTCACGTCTCCATGGACTGACATTTATGAGGTGGATTTTCTCATGTTGGTACTTGCCATTGTGCTAGAGTGACAGCATGTGTATGCTTATGTGTGTACGTATGCATGTGTTTGTATGTATGCATGTGTGTGTATGTATATATGTGAGTGTTTTTGTGTGTGTCTATGTGTATGTATGTATATGTGTATGTATGGATATGTGTGTATGTGTGTGTATATGTCTATGTGTGTGTATATATATATGTATGGGCATGTTTGTGTATGCATGCATGTATGTATGTATGTATGCATGTGTGTGTATGTATGCATGTGAGTGTATGTGTGTACATCTATGTGTGTGTATGTATCTTTATGTGTCTATTTATGTATGTGTATGTGTGCATGTGTGTGTATGTATATATGTGTGTGTATGTGTATGTGTGTGTATGTATATGTGTGTGTATGTATACATGTGTATATGTGTGTGTGCATGTGTATGTATAGTGTGTGTGTGTGCATGTGTGTGTGTGCATGTGTATGTGTATGTGTGTGTGCATATGTGCATGTATGTGTATGTGTTTGTATGCATGTGTATGTATGTATGCACATGAATGTGCATGCAAGTGTGTGTATGTATGCATGTGAGTTTAAGTGTGTGTGTGTGTGTGCCTCTATGTGTGTGTATGCATATGTATGTATGTGTATGTGTGTATGTATGTACACATATACTTGTGTATGCATGTGTGTGTAGGTATGCATGTAACTGTATGTATGTGTGTGTATATGTGTATGTGTATATGTCTGTGTGTGTGTCGATGAGTGTATGTATGTGTGTATGTGTATATGTCTATGTTTGTGTCTATGAGTGTATGTACGTGTGTGTATGTGTATGTGTATGTGTGTATATGTGTGTCTATGTGTCTGTATGTATATGTGTTTGTATGTGTATGTGTGTCTATGTGTTTGTATGTCCATGTGTGTCTTTGCATGTGTATTTTTGTGTGTGTATGTGAGTGTATATGTGTGTATATGTGTATGTGTGTATATATCTCTATGTGTGTGTATGTATATGTGTGTATGCATGTGTGTATGTATGTATGCATATGCATGTGTGTATCTATGCACGCATAAACATGTGTATGCATGTGAGTGTATGTGTATGTGTGTCTATGTGTGTGTATGTATATGTGTGTGTATGTATATTTGTGTATGCTTGTGTATGCATATGTATATGTGAGTATATATGTGTATATGTGTATGTGTGTGTATGCATTTGTGTGTATGTATGCATGAGTGTATGTGTGTGTGTGTCTATGTGTGTGTATGTTTATATTTGTGTATGTGTGTGTATGAATATGTGTGTGTATGTGTATATATGTGTATGCATGTGCATGTATGTGTGTATGTGGGTGTATGTCTGTACGTATATGTGTCTCTTATTGTGTATATGTATGCATAACATACGTGTATGTGTGTTTTTCTATGTGTATGTATATGTGTGTGTGTAAGTGTTTGTGTTTGTGTATGCATGTGTGTGTATGTGTGTAGTGAGCATATGTGTGTGTATATGTGTGTGTGTATATGTGTATGTGTGTGTATGCATATGTGTATGTATGCATGAGTGTAGGTAGTGTATATGTGTATCTATGTGTATGTATATATCTATGTGTATGATTATGTGTGTGTATGTTTGTATATGAATGTGTATGTATGTGTGTATATGAGTGTATATGTGTGTGTATATGTGTATGTATGTGTATGTATGCATGTGAGTGTATGTGTGTGTCTATGTATGCATGTGTGTACATACCCAAATGTGTGTGTGCTTGCTTGTGGTCCTCTCGTGTGTGTGTATCTCTTGGCCTCTCTCTCTCTCTCTCACTCTCATCCTTCGTTCATCACATCCTGGCACAAAGGTCCTAGGAGAAGTCCATTTTTTTGTGTTCACAAGATGTCACTTATGCGATGCTTCTGCACTACAAGCAGTTTTCCCACATCGTTAGGAGCATCCTTAATGTGCAATGCTCCTAGCAACGGTGCTTGTGAGCATTGCATAAGTGATGGTAACCATCACCTATGCAAATGAGTCTTTTTTTTTGTTTTGAGTGCCGCTTATACGACACTACATGGAAATAGCATCGCATAAGCAACACTAGCTGCTTCTTTTTCTTATTGGGGGCATCATTGTGCCTCCTTATTCCTTGTAGTGGGGGTCTCCATGAAGTCAAAGAGAAGTGCTCCTACCGCAAAGTAGAATCCCATGTGTTTGAGGTAAGGTATCGGCATAGTAGTGAATTTGGTTAAGCAATTTCAAAGCATGTCAAATATTTTGAGTAGCCTCAAACATGAAAGCAGGTGGAGAAGGGGTAGCCAACACATCCAATCACACATTACATGCCATAAACACACACATGAGCTCACAAAGAAGGAGATACAAGAGCAAGAAGGAGTTAGGAGATTTCACACAAGCGACCCACACTTTTTGGAAATTCCTAAAGAAACTACTATTCTACAAGGGTTTTGATACAATGTTTTAGGGAATATGCACATATAGGATTCCTCTAGTTTTACAAGGCTTCAATACACTCAAGGACTTGATGTGAAAAAGAAAAATAGAAATTTCGTGAAAACCTTTGTGGGGCCTTACTCTTCTTCTCTTCACTTCTTCAATTCTTGACGTTTGAGTGTGTGACTCTCTACAACTGTCCCATTTGTAATGTCTAGCTATATAGTCACACAAAGTTTTGCAGTGTAGGTGTTTCATTCCAGGCAAGTATGGCTCTCATGTTTCTATATAAAGTTCTTTTCTAGAAAAATCTCATCGCGTCTTTATTCTATGATATTTTATGATATGCTCTCATGGTGTTCTCAAGGTATCCCATGGTCGTATCTATCTCGCGTGCTCTACATGCTTGGTGCTCTTCATTTTGATATGTTTTCATGGTGTTTTGGAGGTATCCCATGCCCTCATCTATCTAGTGGGCGCTACAAATATTTGCATGCTCTACATGCTTGGTGCTCTTCATTTAGAGTTTTGAGATGTTCGAATTCATCCGTTTGAGGTTCTTTGAGCCTCATAGGTTCAATGTGATGGGTCTCCATACACTCGACTAGGGTAAGACACTTGGATCGACTGTTGAAGTTAGCCCCCATCACTTGAAGCTAGCAACCTTTGTGTTACGAGGTCCACAGCAACCACCTTCGGTCCTCAAAATCAACCAAAATCATGATATTTCTCTTTTTGAAATTTCAAATGCCATGTGTCTTGTCGTTAGACAAAATGCCATGGGACCCCCCGAATCCCATAAAGTAGGGGACAAACATACAAGGCTAGATGGTTTTACAAAGGAGGTTGATAACCCTCTCATGCCCCTCATGTAGGGCCCACTTGGATTCAATCTTGTTCTTCTGGAGGAAAAACACTCTATGATGCCTAAAAGGTGGGGGCTTCTTACAATTGGAAATTCTTTTGCCTAAGAGGAAAAGAGATTTCTTGATACACCATTTAGGAGGGTTTCCAAAGTTGGAAGCACACCTCTCTCTCCAAATCTTCGAGACAGTCTCACCTCTTATGGCATTCCACAATGATGAGGAGCAACCAATTGCCTCACGATGTAACTTTGTATTTTGAGGAGTGAGAGCAGAAAACAATCTAAGGTGTGGCTGTTTGTCCAAGTGCAGGGCCTACAATGGCTCATGACATGCTTCTTGTTGTTGATAGGAGAACTCATTCTTGTTGTTGATAGGGATCACTACTGCCAGGTTTGCATGCTTTTTCTGACAGTGGTTCGGCTAGTTGCTATGACACTCATGTGTCCACCAGTGGTTTTCGCTTCATGCTTGGTAGCTCATGTATATCTTGATTGAGCAAGAAGCAGCCTTTTGTGGCCACTTCCAGTTGTGAGGCTAAGTATAGGGAAGCTTTCACAGCAATTGTTGAGTGTGTGTGGCTGAGACGCCTTATTGCTGATTTGGGTGTTGGTCAGTCTTCTGCCACCACGATCTTCACTGACAATTAGAGCACATTGGGACTTGCAAGGAGCCCCCTGTTCCATGCTCGCACTAAGCACATTGAGGTACATTATCATTATGTTAGGGAGAGGTTCTCTGCTAGGGAGATCAGCTTGGCATATGTGCCCATGCAGGAGAACATTACAGACCTTTTTATGAATGCTTTACCTAGGGAGACGTTTGAAGCTTTCTGCAAAGCTTTGGGCTTACTTGCTTTTGTCGATTGATTCCACATAGTTTGGCACTTCCTTATACATGAGTGTCAGCTCCTTGTTCACCGCATCACACTACCATGGGGGATTTGTTGATATATTTAAGTAGTGATGTGTGTGAAGACTCTAGGACTATCGGGGCACTTTTTTCCCTCTTTAAGAGGTTTTTTTCCCCTAGCTTGTATATACGCCTATTGCCCTAACATGCTACTTATCTTTGTACATTCTAGTGGTAATACATTCAGTATTGTGTGTTGTGCCCCAAGCTTCTTCTTCTTCCTTGTGTTGTTCGCGTGCTTTAGCAGACGTCTTACTCCCACAGCTCCATCTTCTTTGATCATTGATGCCCTCTATTGCGTGTAGCCAACATCACCAACTTGATCTACATGCTCGGGGATCTTCATTTCGATATGCTTTCGTGGTGTTCTGGAGGTGTCCCATGCCCTCATCTATCTAGTGGGAGCTACAAATATTTGCATGCTCTACATGCTTGGTGCTCTTCATTTAGGGTTTTGAGATGTTGGAATTCATCCGCTTGAGGTTCTTTGAGCCTGGTAGGTTCAATGTGATGGGTCTCCATACACTCGACTAGGGTAAGACACTTGGATCGAGAGTTGAAGTTGGCCCCCATCACTTGAAGCTAGCAATCTTTGTGTTACAGGGTCCACAACAACCACCTTCGGTCCTCAAAATCCTGGATATCTCCCTTCCTAAAATTTCAAATTCCAAGTGTCTTGTTGTTAGACAAGATGTTACCTTTCCACAAAACTCTAAGTTCGTCCCAAAGAGACGTGTGTGAAATGCTTGTTCGAAGGTTTGTGGATCCCGACCTTGCTAATACTTGAGGTGATCAAAGTAACGTTTCAGTGTTCCACATTTGGGGGGTCTCCATGAGGTCAAAGAGAAGTGGTCCTACGGCAAAGTAGAATCCCATGTGTCTGAGATAAGGTATCGGCATAGTAGCGAATTTAGTTAAGCAAGTTCAAAGCATGTCAAATGTCTCGAGTAGCCTCAAGCATGTAGGGCCCCGCGTTCCTATCAAAAAATCTCTTATAGAAATTCAAAGGTATCTAGCATGTGGTAATAACTTTTCAAGGTAAAAACTTTTCAACAGTTATAAGAGCATGTTTCTATGTCTTTCTCATTGAGAGCATGCATAAGTAATGCTTTACATTTATGAATCTTCAAGTATTAGGCTTGGATAAGATACACCAATAGCTCCCTCTCAAGTCTACTATGCTTGAGTCTTCAATCCTCCTTGATTTCTAGCAATCCAATCATGTCTTTGAACCTGTTTAGCTTGATACCATCCAATGACTTTGTCAACATATCTGCACATTGAATATTAGTGGAAACATAGGATAATGAAATATCCTTGCTCATTAGCTTCTCTCTTACATTATGATAATGGACTTCAATATGCTTGGTTCTAGCATGGTAAACTGGATTAGCTGCTAAGTGAAGTGAACTTGTATTATCACCAAAAATATGAGGACTTAAGGTATCTAACCCCAAATAAGAGTATAAGCATTTTAACCGCATAACTTCTTGTGTTGCATTTGCCAATCCTCTGTATTCAGCTTCAGTAGATGATAGATTAACAATTGGTTGCTTCTTTGAAGACCAAGAAGTTAGTTTTGATCCTACAAATGAGAAATATCCTAAAGTATTCTTCTTGTTATTCTTTAACCAGCCCAATCTGCATCTGAGTAAAGCTTGATATCAATTTCAGAGGTGAAGGGGTAGAAAAGCCCTTCATTGATGGTGCCCTTCAAGTATTTGAGCACTTTCTTGGCTGCTTCCATGTGTGGCCTCCTTGGCTTATGCATAAATTGACTGAGTATGTTGACGCTATAGCATATGTCCACCCTTGTGACAGTTGCATAGTTCAAGCTTCCTACCAAGCTTTGATAGCTTGTGATATCTTCAATAGGTCCTCCCTCATAAGCACGTAGCTTATGATTCAACTCCATGGGTGTACCTGCACACTTAGTATTCACCATTTTTAAATTTAAAAAGCATGCCATGTAAATACTTCCATTGAGTGATGTAGATACCAGAATCTATATAGACAAGTTCAAGTCCAAGAAAATAAGTGAGAGGTCCAAGAACACTGATCTTGAATTCATGCTTCATTTCACCCTTTACATGTTTAATCTCATTGACATCATTCCCGGTAATTAGAATGCCATCTACATATACACAGAGATATATAACCTCTGTTCCATTCCTCTTGATGAATAAGGATGTGTCTACTTTTCTAGCTTTGAATTATTCATCCTGCAAATACGTAACTAATCTATGATTCCAAGCTCTTAGAGCTTGCTTCAAACCATACAATGCCTTCTTCAATTTGCACACATAATTTGGATGATGTCCATCTTCATAACCAGGTGGTTGTGCCATATAAACTTTCTCTAAAATCCAACCATTGAGAAATACATTCTTTACATCTAGTTGATACAGCTTCCAATTCCTAGATGCAGCAATGCTAACAAGTACTCTAATGGTAGGCATTTTAGCAACAGGTGAGAAGGTCTCTTCATAGTCTATGCCATGGGTTTGGGAAAACCCCTTGGCTACAAACCTTGCCTTGTATCTATTAATACTACCATATGAATTCCTTTTTACTTTATAGATCCAGCTTGATCCAATTACCTTCATTGATGGCTTGCTAGGAACAAGTTCCAATGTGTCATTGTCCATGAGGGCTTCATATTCTTCATCCATTGCTTCTCTCCATTCCTTCTTGCTTTGAGCTTCTTCATATGATGTTGGTTCTTCATTGTTGGAGTCCTTAGTGATATAAATTGAATGCTTTGTGACCAAAGAGGTATGAAATCCATATCTCTTTGGTTTCTTTTTCTCTGTCATTGATCTTTGAGTGATTGATGAGAGCTTTCAGATCCTTGACCTAAGTCTTGCACCTTAGCCTTCCCTTTGTTCTTCCATAGCTTCAATTTCTCTAAATCTGACAAGTCATCTTTAGAATCACTATCTTCATGATGCTTTGGTTTCTTTGTTGGAAGAGATGGAAAGACTTCTCCCAAGTCATAGGGTAGCTTCACTTTCCTATCATTATCAAACCAAGATTTATTTTCATCAAAGACTACATCCCTACTAAATAAAAAGCCTTTGTTAGCAAGATTATACAATCTCTATCCTTCTTGGTTTTGATCATATCCAATAAAGATACACTTGGCTGCTTTGGGATCCAATTTCTCTCTTATTTGAGAAGGTATGTGAGCATAAGCTAGACATCCAAAGATTTTGCAATGCTCTAGGCTTAGCCTTCTTCAAATCCATACCTCATAAGGAGTCACACCATCTAAAGACTTTGATGGAAGTCTATTTACAAGGTATGTGGCTCTTGATACAACCTCTACCCAAAGATAATTGGGTAAACCCTTTTCATTGAGCATGGATATGGCTGCCTCAACTATTGTTCTATTCCTTCTTTTAGCTACTGGTAATTGGGTAAACCCTTTTCATTGAGCATGGATCTGGCTGCCTCAACTATTGTTCAGGTGTGTATCTGGTTGTTACCTCTCTTTTGATGCCTCTTTCTTGTAGAAAAGCATCAAATTCAGTTGAGAAATATTCTCTATCACCATCTGATCTCTGCTTCTTGAGACATCTACCTGTTTGATTTTCTACAAGAGCAAGATACTTTTTGAAACAATTGAAGACTTCATCTTTATGCTTCATAAAGTAAAAAATTGTTCATCTGTAACAATCATCAATAAAAGATACATAATGATTTGAACATGAAATAGAAGGTTCTTTGCTTGGATCCCACACATCTGTGTGGGCAAGATCCAATAATTCCTTTGCTGTTGAAGGGTTGTCTCTTAGCTTTGAGAAATTCACAAGCTCCACACTTGTATATCATATGTTGTTTTTTGATGTTGGGCAATCCAAGTACACTTTGATCCCTGCAAATTTGTTTCAAAGTTCTCTCACCAATGTGAGCAAGCCTTTTGTGCCATACCTTCAATTCAGAGAGTGTTTGAGATCCATAGCTAAATAATGCTATGTTATTGGTGTCCTCCACTTCAAAGGTAAAGAGTCTTCCTGTCTTTTCTCCCTCGGAAATTCTTCTAAATCCTTGCTTGGGGTCTTCCACATGTGCTCCATGCCTTGTAAACTTAGCATGCAATCCTTTCTCCACAATTTGTCCAGCACTTATCAAATTTTTGGTTATGGTAGGTACATACAAAACCTTGCTTAAAAGATTCATGTTGCCATCTTATGTCTTGGCATTACCTACTTTCTCCATTGAATGTCTTGTATCATCACTTGTCTGCACTTCATGTTTATTTTTGGGATCTTCTAAATCAGAGAGCAATACTACATTTTCTAATACATGATTTGAGCATCTGAGTCAATATAGAAAACATGATCATCATCCTTTACCTGCTTCAATGATAGGTTCATGAGAAGTAGTGAGTCTTCTTGACTTTGATCTCTAGTGTAGTTGTTGTAATCCTTTATTCCTCTATATCCATTTTTTATTATTATTATTGTTGTTGAAGTAGTTGTTGTTGTATACTCCATTGTACTTGCCTCTATTTGATCCATAGCCTCCTCTGTTGAATCCTCCTCCTTTGGAATTTTTTGGGTTCCTATATCATTCCTCAGTGGTATGATTAAAGTAACCACAAATGTTACAAGGTTGAGATGCTTGGAGTCTCCCCCTGCCTTGCTTTCCTCCTCTATCTCTTCCTCTAGCTTTTCCTCTACCTGTGAAGTTGGCTTGGAAAGAGCTACCTTCATCTTCATTCTTCTTAGACTTTGACTTATCCTTAACTTTAGCTTCATCACAGTATAAGGCAGAAGACTGATTACCTCTTGAGGATTCACCATTCTTGCTTATCTTTGCTTCATGTGTAAAGAGTTGGCCCATAAGAGTGTTGAGGTTAGGAGCTTGCATGTCAATGTATAGGTCCATGGTAGTTGTGAAAGATTCCCACTTTTCGTCAGCCTTGATTCCATTAATGATTTGCCTTATCATTTGCTCTTCTTCAATTACCTCTTCAATTATTCCTAATTGATCAGAGATCTCCTTAATTTTTCTAGCATAATCAATCACACTTTCCTTGGGACTTTTCTTCAAGGTAGTAAACTCCATCCATAGCTGGTTCTTCCTTGGTCTAGCATTTGAACAGAAGAGGAAAGGAAGTGCTTTCTAATTTTCTCTTGAGGTCTTTCATCCTTTCACATCAGGTAAGAGAAAATCAGAGATTGATTTTAAGATGTAGGACTTGGCCAGTGCATCTTTTAAGCACCAAGTTGTAAGCCTTTCTTGCTCTTCATGTGATGGTTGTCCTTTGCTTCTCATTGTTGGCATGAATTCATCTTCAGATATGTATCCAAATAGATTTCTCCCTTGAAGGTAGGCCTCCATCCTACAGTTGTGTGTATGTGAGTGTATGTGTGTCTATATATGTGTATGTGTGTGTATGCATGTGTGTATGTATGCATGTGTCTATGTATTCATGTGAGTATATGTGTGTGTATGTGTGTATATATATACATGTGTGTGTATGTATGCATATGAATATGTGTGTGTATGTGTATGTGTGTATATGCATGCGTATGTATGTGTGTATGTGAGTGTATATGTGTGTGTATGTGTGTATCTATGTGTATGTATGCATATGAGTGTATTTGTGTCTATGTATGCATGTGTGTACATACTCAAATGTGTGTGTGCATGTTTGTGGTCCTCTTGCATGTGCGTATTTGTCGACACCTCTCTCTCTCTCACTCTCATGCTCCATTTGTCAGATACGGGCACAAATGTGCTCAGAGAAATTAAATTTCTTTTGTATTCCCAAAATGTCGCTTATGTGATGTTTGTGCCTTGCAAAAACTTTGCTCACATCGCTAGGAGCATCATAATGTGCAAAGCTCCTGGGAATGGTGCTTGTGAGCATTGCATAAGTGACGGTAACCGTCACCTATGTGAATGAGTCTTTTTTTTTGGATCGAGTGCTGCTTATGTGATGCTACATGGAAATAGCATCGCATAAGTGATGCTACCATTAGGGGGAAAAGTGAAACCTGCATGGACTTTGTAAGGATCCCTAATTTTTAGGGATTAAAATTAATCATGTTTAATATTCATGAAGAAAATAAAATCACTACTGGTCTTTAATATAAAAATATTATTTCTAAAGAGCTAGATTTGAGTGATCTATTTGGATGGATTCGTGGCTATTGAGAGCCCTTGGATGTTTTTCATGAATGGTTCGGATTAAAAAGGGTGTGTCTGGCAAAAAACGACAAAATAGGTTTCTCAGTGTTCTTGGGTTAATGGCTATTTAGAGCCATTATATGCTCTTCATGAATGGACACGATTTAAGATTTTATGTCTGGCAAAAGAAGACAAAATAGAACAGTCCATCATTTGCACTTGTAAGTGATGGGAGAAAGGAAGAGAGAGAGAGTATTAACTCGTGGGCATGGAGTACCCTTGAATTCAGATCACGGACGGCGACGATAGAGGTCCGGGTGTCTGGCAAAATAAGACAAAATAGCAGTCACATCAGTCATGAGTGATGGGAAAAGGAAAGAGAGAGAGTAACTAAAATGGGACCGAAATAAACATCGCTCGTCAGATGCGTTTCAATCCAACGGGTACATTCAAAACGCGTTGTCGCGTGGCTGGGATGCAATATGAACTGTTGGATCTTTAGTTGATCCAAAGGATAGGATTCAAAGATTCTCAATCCTCTACAAGGAGAATGACAAGCTTTAGATCAATTGCCCCATCCAACGATGGACGATTAAAGGCACCTTTCTCTCTTTCTTTCAACATCCACCATTGGATTTCCTCTGTATCGAATGGCCCAAATCAAATTCGGATGGACAAAATTGACTTTTGTGGTCTATAAAACCACTAAGGCACGAAATATCATGTTTGTCACCACATTTTGGTTGTTTTGACTGGGTCAAACCAAGGGAAACCTAGGCCTAGCCTACTTGATTGAGGCTCTAGACTGCCACCCTCCTCTCATTGGTCCATCACTAATCACCTCTTAATCTAAAAGGCCCATGCAGGGTTCATTTTTTCCCCTAATGCCCACTTCGTTTTTTAATTCTGGGCATCTTTGTGCCTCCTTATTCCTTGTAGTGGGGTTCTCCATGAAGTCAAAGAGAAGTGCTCCTACCACAAAGTAGAATCCCATGTGTTTGAGATAACATATCGACATAGTAGTGAAGTTAGTTAAGCAATTACAAAATCATGTCAAATATTTTGAGTAGTCTCAAGCATGAAAGAAGGTGGACAAGGGGTACACAACACATCCAAACACACATTACATGCCATAAACACATGCACAAGCCCATGAAGAAGGAGATACAAGAGCAAGACTGAGTTACATGATTTCACACAAGCGACCAACACTTTTTGTAAATTCCTAAAGAAACTATTCTACAAAGGTTTTGATACAATCTTATAGGGAATATGCACCTAGAGGATTCCTCTAGTGCATTTACAAGGCTTCAATACACTCAAGGACTTGATGTGAAAATGAAAAATAGTAGTTTCGTGAAAACCTTTGTGAGGCCTTGCTCTTCTTCTCTTCACTTCATCCCTTCCTGACTTCATAGCCTTTGACTCTCTACAATAGTCACATTTGTAATGTCTAGCTATAAATTCATACAAAGTTTTGCCCTCTATGTGTTGCATCCCATGCAAGTATGGCTCTTGTGTTTCTATATAAAGTTCTTTTCTAGAAAATTCTCACCTTGTCTTTATTATATGCTATTTTATGATATATTTTCATGGTGTTCTAAAGGTATCCCATGATCGTATCTATTTAGCATGCACTACATGCTTGGTGTTCTTTATTTTGATATGCTTTCATTGTGTTTTGGAGGTGTCTGCTGCCATCATATGTCTAGTGGGAGCTAAAAATATTTGCATGCTCTACATGCTTGGTGCTCTTCATTTAGAGTTTTGAGACGTTGGAATTCATCTGCTTGAGGTTCTTTGAGCTTCATACATTCAATGTGATGTGTCTCCATAGACTCAACTAGGGTAAGACACTTGGATTGATAATTGAAGTTGGCCCCCATCACAAACTTCTTCACAAGCTCATTGGTTATAAAAATGGAGTGGGAGCACGTTCCCAACAAGGAGAGAAAGTGTCAAGAGCCCTCAATATTCAGATTTGATCTTACAAGCCATCTTGTCGTTCTTTCTTCTCATATACCCTTTCCAATTGCACATCACTTTGTACATAGTCATGTTGTGAGGCTCATTTCGCAGTGTATATGTAACTATTTCTTGCATTTAAACACTCATTGGAAAGCATATCTTGTTTAGTTTTTTTTTGCAAATTCCCTTTTCAAATCTTCTATATTCTTTGAGTTATCAATCAGAGAATGAAGTCCAGTTCTTCAACATACCTATATGGATAGATAATTTATTTTGGTCAGTTGAGTTCCCTAACCAAAACATATCCAAATTACATTATTTTTAGCTTTCTGGAAATGCTATTGTGTTTAATTCACCTATCCCAAATATCTCCTTCCAAGGAGAGTAAAGTCGAGTTCTTTAGCATACTTGTATGGATAGGTAATCTATTTATGTTAGTTCACTTTTCCGACCTGAACTTATCAAAATTATGTGATTCTTAATATGTTGGAAAGCTTGTCTTATTTAATTTCTTTATCTATCATATCTCTTCAAAGGATCTATATTATGTGTAGTAGTAGTCTGAGAGTGAAACCCAAACCTTTAGCATACTTGTGTGGACAGATAGTTTATTTTTGTTAGTTGAATTTCCAAACCAAATCTTATCCAAATTAAGTGATTTATATTTTTTTGGAAAGCTCTTTTTTTGTAATTTGGTGCACAAAAGCCATAGGTCCTTTTGAGTTTTGGCTTGAGAGAAAAAATCAATCTAAGGTGTTGTTGTTTGTCCAAGTGGTAGACCTACAAGGGCTCACTATAGGCTTCTTGTCATTGATAGGAGAACTCATTTTCCAAGGGTATTTAGAAGCTCCATCTTTCTTGATCATTGAGGCCCTCTATTGTGTGTGTCCAATAGCACCAACTTGCTCTACATGCTTGGTTCTCTTCATTTTAATATGCTTTGATGGTGTTCAAGAGGTGTACCATGCCCTCATCTATCTAATTGGAGCTACAAATATTTTGCATGCTCTACATGTATGGTGCTCTTCATTTAGAGTTTTGATATGTTGGAATTCATTTGCTTAAGGTTCTTTGAGCTCCGTATGTTCAATATGATGCGTCCCCAAACGCTCGACTAGGGTAAGGCACTTGGATTGATTCATTAGGGAAAAAAATGAACCCTCCTTGGGCCTTTTGGCTTAAGGAGTGATTAGTGATCCACCAATAGGAAGAGAGCAGTGGACACAGTCTAGTCCCTTAATCAACAAGACTAGGCATAGGCTTCCCTTGGTTTTCCTTGGTCAAAGATGCAAAAACTAACTTCAGTTGGTGGTTTCATTTCCATAAGTGATGGCCCCAAAGATCGAATGGCTAAGCTCAAAGGGCAAAAGTCAAGGCATCCTTAAGCCTTGGCCCTTGGATTCACTCAAGATCTAATGGATATGATTGAATCTCGTGGGAAGTGAGGCGCCCTCATTTCTAGCCCTTGGATCATCTTCAATCTCAACGGTCCTGATGGACTAGGCTGAAGAAAAGCTCCTTTTCATCTCCTCCCTTAGATTGGGATGAAATCCAATGGCTGTTGTCCTTCCCCCATGATGGATGGCACCTTTTTCCCTCCGCCACTAGATCTAGCCTCTCATCCAACAGTTCTAAGTCCTCCCCATCACGGAAATGCGCCTTGCAATGTCCTCCATCCAATCTTGAGGAGATCCAACGCCTCTACAACCTCCGAGGAGACAAGATCAGCCCCGTTTGCGGCCTCCCGTCAGATTCAAGATGATCTAATGGCTCCGATTTTTGCAGAGAGTGTCCAAGTTGCCATCGCATTTAAGGCTCTCTCTCTCTAATCTCTCACGAGTTTGAATGTGAACCATTGATCTATAAAATCCAAGGGCCTTGGTTGTTCAAATATCTACAAATAATATTTTATTTCACAATACCACTAGTGGTTTCATGTGCCCTTTAATCTCTAGGATTAAGCATTTTAATCCCTAAAAATTAGGAATCCTTACAAGGCCCAAAGGGGGCTCACTTTTCCCCTAATGTGTTGAAGTTGGCTCCCATCACTTGAAGTTAGCAAACTTTGTCTTACAGGGTCCACAACAACCACCTTCGGTCCTCAAAATTAGATTTACATGATGCACTTGTTGATGAGGGAGCTGATATTGAGGAGGCAAAGCTATGCCCAAATGGCTGATGCAAACTTTGCATGATAGCAAATTAGATGCACCTCTATCATATCATACTTTCTCACGCTCTCATAGTGCTTCTTTTGCATCAAATTGCTATGCTATGGCTCCCTCTAGTCTCTGTGATGAGAATAAGCCTGTTTCATTTCATGAAGCACAAACTTTAGAAAATTGGATGGCTACTATGCAATGTGAATATGATGTTGTAATGAAGAATGGTACCTTGTCTTTATGTGACTTGCCTCTTTGCAAGAAGGCCATTGGCACTAAGGGGTATACAAGATGAAGCATTAGCATGATGGAACAGTTGGCATGTATAAGAGTAGGCTTGGTTCAAAGGGTTATGCTAAGGAAAGAGGCATTGATTTTGATGTGACCTTTGCTCCTACTTGCCGAATGACTATTCTTCATACCATCTGTGCATTTGTAGCTCATCACGGTTGAAATGTACATTGGTTAGACATTAAAAGTGCATTTCTGAATTGTGACTTGCATGAAGAAGTGTATGTTTTTCAGCCTCGTGGCTTTGTGCAGAAAGGGCATGAAAACAAAATGTGGAGGTTGAAAAAGGCATTATACGGTTTGAAACAAGCACCACATGCTTGGTATGAAAAGACACATGCCTATCTGATTGCACATGGTTTTGAGAACAGTCCAACTGAGAGAACCTTATATGTTAAGGCTGATTTGTGTCAAACAAAATATATTGACACATTATTGTAGCATTTTGGCCTTGAAGACTGTAAGCCTATTACCACTCCTATGGAGATAGGTTTACAACTGAGTCTTCATGATTCCGGAGATGCATTTGATGCTCTTCTCTATCATCAAGTTGTTGGATGCTTGATTTACTTATGCATTACTCAGCCAGATATTCAGTTTGTTGTCTCACAGATGAGAAGGTTTATGCATTACCCAGGTCTCAAGCATTGGCAGGCGGTTAAGTACATCTTTTGCTACTTGAGTGGTACCTGGCTACTTGGATTTTTTTATCCCAAGGGGGGATCACTATCGCCAAGTTTGCATGTTTTTTGTGACAATGATTTGGTCGGTCGCTATGACACTCGTGTGTCCACCGATGGTTTTTGCTTCATGCTTGGTAGCTCATGTATATCTTGGTTGAACAAGAAGCAGCCTATTGTGGCCACTTCCACTTGTGAGGCTAAGTATAGGGCAGCTTTCACAACGACTGTTGAGTGTGTGTGGCTCAGATGCATTATCGCTGATTTGGGTGTTGGTCAGTCTTCTACCACCACCATCTTCACTGAGAGTGAGAGCACATTGGGAGTTGCAAGGATTCCTCTGTTCCATGCTCACACTAAGCACATTGAGGTGCATTATCATTATGTTAGGGAGAGGTTCTTTTCTAGGGAGATCAACTTGGCATATGTGCCCAAGCAGGAGAACATTGCAGATCTCTTTAAGAAGGCTCTACCCAAGGAGACGTTTGAAGCTTTTCATAAAGCTTTGGGCTTACTTAGGAACCAAATCCCAAGTTTTGTTCTCTTGAAGGGCTTCAACTTCTTCTTTCTTTCTTCTTATTCGCCTCTTCAAATGAAGAAGGTTCTTCTGTCATAGAGCCTTTAGTGATATACAAAGAATGCTTTGTGACTAATGATGTGTCATAGCCATAGCTTATGGGCTTTTTACTCTCCCTTTGAGATCTTTTGAGTGCTTGATTGGAGGACTCTGGAATGTCTTCCGATTGCTTGAACTGGGTCTTGCCTCTTGACTTCCATGCCTTGAAGTCAACCTCCTCTTCATCCTCTGAATTGATATCTTCTGGTAATTGTTGATCTTCTTGAGTGAGAGTTGGAAAGTCATTTTCCAAATCATAAGGTAACTTAACCTTCCTGCAATCATCTTCAAACCATGAATTATTTTCATCAAACACTACATCCCTACTAACTATAAACCCTTTGTTAGTGGGATTGTACAACCTATAATCCTTCTGGTTTGGTCATACCCAATGAATATAGACTTTTCAGCTTTAGGATCAAGTTTCCTCTAATCTTTGAGGGTATGTGTGTATAAACAGTGCACCCAAATATTTTGCAATGGTTCAATGAGGGTCTCTTGCCGTTCCATGCTTCATAGGGTGTCACTCCGTCCAAGGATTTGGGTGGGAGCTTGTTAACCAAGTATTTGGCTGTGGAAATAGCCTTTGCCCATAGGTAGTTGGGTAGTTTCTTCTCATTTAACATTGACCTTGTAGCCTCTACTATCAACCTATTCCTTCTCTCTACCACTCTATTTAGTTCAGGAGTATATCTTGTTGTGACCTCTCTCTTTATACCTCTAAACCTTTCAGTGTTCCACATTTGGGGGGTCTCCATGAGGTCAAAGAGAAGTGGTCCTACGGCAAAGTAGAATCCCATGTGTCTGAGATAAGGTATCGGCATAGTAGCAAATTTAGTTAAGCAAGTTCAAAGCATGTCAAATGTCTCGAGTAGCCTCAAGCATGTAGGGCCCCACGCTCCTATCAAAAAATCTCATATAGAAATTCAAAGGTATCTAGCATGTGGTACAGAGCTGGTCTCTGTAGTTCCAGAGAGCATGCTACATAAGCCGATGTTTACCCCATGGGGTGTTGGTCCTTTTGATACCGAATGAGGCCCATGTGGAGGCTACATGGTCATACAAAGGGTTTGATGTGTATCGAGTAGGTGTTGCATCCCAAACAAGTATGGGTGTTGGATTTCATGCATCCCGAGGAGTCATTGCGATCATGCTCCACGACTTGATGAATGAGGCTACAACATTCCCCACGGGCTCATTGTTATACATCTTGAAGCTCTTGCTGTGGAATGGCTATTGTCAGACCTTCGCTTCCCAATTGTGTGTGTGTGGGTGTGTGTGTTGCTGTATTCTCATTCGCCTCACATCACCATGCTTGCCACTTCTTCTTCAAAGGCATGCATGATGTCCTCCTCCTCCTCCTCATCATCATTTCATAGCGCCTTCTCTAAGAGCGGTAGATGACACAATGAAGGAGAACTCAAGATCCTCACGGTATAGAGGATGTTGGACCGGTAGGGGGATGATGAACCTCAGTTTTGAGTGAGATGATCATGTGCTTCATGACTCCAAGCATGTGTTTGTTTAGCACATTCTCACCAATCATGTGGGAATGATGAATTTGAAGACTTTGATGGTTCATGCAACCCTGAACGTTGGCAAAATCGTTTTCAATGTGCGCACGCAGCAGCCACAACATATCCATGACTTGCAAATCGTTTTCGTGTAGCCTTTTCTTTCAACTTTCATCGCGCCTTTGAAGCTACTAATGTTACACTTGTACATATTCTCTTTCATTTGATGGTGTGCTGTGGAACAAGGATGGCCCGGGGCAAAAGCCGTACGGAAAATTCCGTTGCCGGGACTTGAACCCGGGTTGCTCGGGTGAGAGCCGAGTATCCTAACCGACTAGACTACAACGGAGATGTCTGGCACTCTCAGACCAAAATAAATTTTAAGCCTAGCACCAATTACAAGCTGCAACATACCACCTTCAAAGTCTGAAACCAAGTTTTTCAGTCGCCCGTGGGCATGACTTCTCGAAGAGGCAACATGCGATGCGTAGTAGCCACATGGGCATGCCTAGAATGGATTTGGCATCAGATCACCACGCTAACGATCATCATGAAGCCCCAATGTCTAAAGGTAGGCACTTCCACCAAAGCGTCGTTTGTGAACCCATACATGCATACAAGAATTCAAACGCCTGACAGTGACACATGAGGGAAGGTGCTCACAGCCCATGGAAGGTGCTCACAACAAATCGATCATACTCAGCCATCACTATGCTCTTCTTGTGTGCAATTGAAAAGGGAGAATCGTGAGGGCACTTACTATTACCGTTTCTTAGTGGTAGCACTTAGCATGAGGAGAACCCAACATCCACGAACCAAGCTCGAGAAATACAGAAGCATGGAGATATATCCAACCAAATAACACCAAGAGGTGACGTCCCGTTTTCCTTGCACCAAGAATGTGTTGCGAAACCTTGACTACACATTTCTCACCTTCAAATCACTCGAAACATCTCAATTGCACACATTTCATGAGCCCTACCATCATCCCACATGTCAATGTCCAACCTCGTTGTGAGCCTATCGTTTGTGGAGAACAAGCCTTTAAGCAGCACCTCTTTCCCTCACCTGGTGTAATACACAGCCTTTGAGCAACTTTATTTATTATGGCGCCTCGATTTCATGACTCAAAGGTTGCTAAGCTTAGCCTAACATGCATCTCTTCAATCACTTTAACTCACCTTCAAATGACTAATCAGAAGCAATCTACGCCACGCTTAGTGGCACACATGCATGGGCCTCTTGCTCTGACTTTTCTCCTTTTTCTATTCTCTTGCATCCGTGATGTGGATCCCCAACAAATGCTTCATTCTTTGTGAAACTAACGTGCAAACATTTCTCAATAATCTGATGAACATTTATAAGATTTTTGGTTATAGTTGGCACATATAATACCTTGCTCAATAGGATTCTTATCACCATATGAAGTCTTCACATTGCCTATCTTCTCCACTGGATGCCTTGTGCAATCTCCTGTTTGGACTTCATGTCTATTCCTTGGATCCTACAAGTCTGAGAGTAGAGCTACATTCCTTGTTAAATGATTTAAGCAACCTAACTCTATATAGAATACATGTTCATCTGCTCTACCTTGCTTCATGGTCATATTTATCAATAGTAATGAGCCCTCTTGAGTTTGATCATATGCATAGTTGTTGTAGTCTCTCCTTCCTCTGTATCCTCCTTGATAATTATTATTGTTGTATGAGTTGTTGTTGTAACCACTTTTATTGTTGAATCTACCTCTTGAGCTTACATAACCTCCTCTGTTGTAAGCTCTTCCTCTTTGGTTTCTAGGATTCCTCAAACAATTCTTAGTAACGTGATTAATTAAACCACATATGGCACATGGAGAGAAACTTTGAAATCTCCACCTGCATGGGCCTCTTGCGCCCTTTAAGCTCTTCATTCTAGCTGCTGTTTTTGGAATAGCTAGTGGCCTTGAGCTGCAAGGTAAGGTACTGTAGGTCCTTTGCTGATAATGTATGGTCTTTCTAGGACCCAAGGTCTCGCTACGAACCTCAACTTCCTAAGGGCTTCGTCGAGGCTCTTCAACCATCACGGTTCCATTGTGAGACTTCCACAAGAGAAGGCAGCATGCCATCCAACTCCTTCTCTGCCCCTTTTTACGCGCCAATATGAAAGCCTTGATCTCGAACGTTCACACGATGCGCAAGGCCTCAACTCGCTTGAGCTTCAAGGTTCAAATGCCACTCGCACATATAGAATGGAAATGGAAAATTCCAACGTCGGATTGCATACCCAACCATCTCCTCACAATGCTATTAGAGCAACAACAAATCAACATGGGAGATGGATTTCCTTCATCAATAGAAAAATTGGATCGAGGTAATTACTCAGCTTGGTCACTTAGAATGGAAGCGTATCTTCAAAGGAGAAACCTCTATTGTTACATTTCTAGAGATGAGATGATGTCAATCCTCAGAAGCAAGGGACAACCGACTCAAGAAGAACAAGAGAGGTTAACCACATGGTGCTCAAAGGATGCTCTCGCCAGGTCATACATTCTTAATGCAACCCTTGATTTTTCACTTCCACACATCAAGAATTGGGAAACTTCACAAGAGACTTGGAATGATCTTGAAGCATTCTCCTCATCAAGTCTTAAAGCAAGGGAGAATCAACTATGGATGGAGTTCACTATACTCAAGAAGATGCCCAAGAAAAGTGTGACTGATTTTGTCACAAAAATGGACACAACAGATCAACTTGGGAGCATTGGACAAGTCATTGATCAAGAGCAAATAGTGAGGCAAATTATCAATGGAATAAGGGCACATGAAAAATAGGAAGCTTTCACCACAACCAGGGACCTCTACATGGATATGCACATTCCTGATATTCAACACCCTCATGGGACAATTGTTAACACATGAGGCAAAGCTTATGAAGAATGAGGACAAGTCAAAAGGTAACCGATCCTCTGCCCTATATACAGATAAGAATAAGAACAAAGATGGTAAAGGCAAGAATAAAAATTCTAACGATCAAGGTAGTACCTCTAAAGCAAACTCTGCAGGTAGAGGTAGAGGTTCAAGAGGAAGAGGGAGAGGAGTAAGGCAAGGTAGGGGGTGATTTCAAAGCTCCTCTCCATGTGCCTTATGTCGTTTAACTAATCATATTACTGACAATTGTTCTACGAAAATTCCAACGGATTCCTCCCTCCATGTGGCCTAAATGGGTTGCGAATCTTAAGTTACGAAACAAACCATTTTCCTAACCAACTGTAAGTGCATGATCGAGACTTAGGCCCTTTATTTTAACCTCACAAATCACTCACTTGTGCCCTAACACTTGGCGCGATCAGAGGACCTATGCTCCACATACCCCTTGATCAATACCTCCCACTCGCTTGATGGACATTACACTCGAAACCACTTATAGGCCACACACATCTTCCATCACATGATACACGTTATGAGTACAGGTACATGATTTACTTCGCTTGCCTCTTTCCTATCTACTCACACATATTTTTCTATGAGTGGCGCTTCAACCCTCTACATCTTTTGCACTAGAGTATGATGGTTTCATCACACTCTCCTTCATGCGAAAAGCTATACGATTTTAAACTACACACACAGCCTCTATAGCTCATTTCTTTTGGATTTCTAATTGAGAGTGATCTTGACCTTCATTTGGAGTCTGCAACACGGGTCCACATCTTCAAAGTGGTTCATATCAAGAATCTCAAAAAATTCTATGTATTATGAAAACATATTGTTTTTTAGTATACATTGTCATCTCACATAGTATGATAGTGTTGAAGTAGAGGTATTTCTTCCAATGTTTTTGCAGTATTATAGTGTTTTTGCAGTATTATAAATTACTGTACAAATGGAAAGTGCTCATGGAATGATCCAATTTGTCAGTGATAAGTTGGAAACAAACATTCTTCATGCTTGGGAATTTAGAATGAAGAAATTATTTATGCCAAGAGGCAACTACAAGTACATGAACCGAGAGAATGGAAGCCCCAAGCTCAAGAAATATAGAAGCATGGAGATATATCTAGCCAACTAACAATAAGATTTTACGTCCAATTTTCCTTACACCAAGAAGAATAAGGCCTCACACTATTGTGTTTCAAAACCTTAACTACAAAATTCTCACCTTCAAATTACTAGCAACATCTCAATTGCACACATTTCAGGTTGAAAAAAGCTTTGTATGGGTTTAAACAAACCCCTCATGCTTGGCATGCAAGATTCTTGATTACTAACTTCAGTTGGATTTTCTATGTGTAATGTAGATCATTCACTATATGCAAGCAAGGTTAATGATGGCATGATAATTTTAGCCATTTGTGTTGATGACTTGATTGTCGACGATGATAATGGAGAAAGCATTAAAGAGGTAAAGAAACTACTTTTGCAAGAATTCGGCATGAAAGATATTGGTGTATTGTGATACTTTTTGGGCATTGAAGGGTATACATATAGAAACATGTATATGGTTATCCAAATGCAATATGCCTTAACTATGCTATAAAAATATGAGATGGCTGATTGTAATCCAATGTTTATGCCGTTGGATTGGAATTTGAAGTTGGATGCTACCTTAGGTGAAGCACTGCAAAATGCATTTCTACATGCCATCCAATTCCTTCTCTGCCCCTTTTTATGTGCCCATATGAAAGCCTTGATCTCGAACATTCACATGATGCGCAAGGCCTCAACTTGCTTGAGCTTCAAGGTTCAAATGCCACTCACATGTATAGAATGGAAATAGAAAATTACAGTGGCTTCCAATGGATTCCTCCCTCTCTTTGGCCTAAATGGATTGTGAACCTTAAGTTATGAAACAAATCATTTTCCCAACCAACAATAAGTGCATGATCGAGACTTAGGCCCTTTTCAAAGTCTTTTCATACAATCTATAAGTCCTTAATGGCTCCGTCTTACCGATTCACCTTCTAATCAGACCTTGGTCCATGTATTTTAACTTGAGAATCAGTCACTTGTGCCCTAACACTTGGAACGATCAGAGGACTTATGCTCCATATACCCGTTGATCAATACTTCCCACTTGCTTGATGGACATTACACTCGAAACCACTTATATACCACACACATCTTCCATCACATTATACAGATTATGAGTACAGGTACAAGGTTTACTTCTCTTGCCTCTTTCCTATCTACTCACACATATTTTTCTATGAGTGGCATTTCAACCTCACTTGTCTTTACATCCTTTGCACTAGACTATGATGGTTTCATCACACTCTCCTTCATACGAAAAGCAATACCATTTGAAACACGCACATCCTCTATGTGAACTCCATCTTGCTATTGGAAAGCATCTATAGCTTATTTCTCTTGGATTTCTACTTGAGAGTGATGCTGACCTTCATTTGGATCCTATAAGGGGGGTCAACATCTTCAAAGTAGTTCATCTTAAGAATATCAAGCAATTCTATGTATTTGGGATATGTGAAAATTGATTATTTTTCAGTATATTGTTTTTAGTGTATATTTTCATGTCTAATTGAGAGTGATCTTGACCTTCGTTTGGAGCCTGCAATGCAAGTCCACATCTTCAAAGGTATTCATATCAAGAATCTCAAGAAATTCTACATATTCTTTGTTGGTACATTTAGCAAGCTTAAATGCTTGGCTAAATATTCAAGACTATACTTTCTTCTTTTTCATCTCACATGAGGAACCACATGCGAACACATGCTTGTCATTATTGGCATAATTATCTTGGACAAATGTAAATGGTTAAAGAAGATGGAATCTTGTGGATTTAGGATAGTCAAGTCACGACCTTTTGGTGAAGGAATTAAATCAATTATGTACCTAAAGTGTAGGAACACTTTTACCTGAGGGAGATTCAAATTTCAAACTCACTTGATGAGTATAAATAGAGGTGGTTTAGTCATGGGTCATAAGATGCCAATAGTGCGAGCTATTGAGGTACATCTTTGAGCATACCTTGATCTCAACATTTTTGTGAGTAGTCCACTAGAGTTCCCTTGTATCATATGTTCATTAACATACATAATTTGATACATTTCTTCAAGTTCATTTATGTCTGTTGTTCTCTATTTCATCATCATTTCAGTGATTTTGCAAGAGTGATGTCTCTATGTGTACTCAACGATTTGATGCACTATCACTTTTTGTAGTTAGAGTGAAGTCTCTACTATCTATATATTAGGTTTCATTACTTTTGGTTCAGCCAATCTTGAGATATGAACTAATGAAGATGACTATGTCTGCACATCATCTTGCTCCTGAAATGTCGGGATGACACCCCCTGAGTTGCTTAACTCATTTCTCAGTGTAAAGTATGAAATAACTTGTTTTAATTAGCTACACATTAAAATAGATGTGTGCAAAATCTCTCTGGTCAATTCTTACGAGCTTTTGAACTTTGAGCACAATACTAAGCACCTGCATTCCCAAAATACTGAGCACCTACGAGTTTTTGAACTTTGAGCAAAATACTGAGCACTTGCAAAATATTGAGCACCTGTTTCTTCACATTTTTAGTACATGCAAGTTATCTGTTTTGGTGCAAACTTTTGGGAATGATGTTCCAAAGTACCTTATAAATGCATTATTATGAAGCCAAAGGATTCTACTAAGTTTCTGTGGAGTCAACTTGGCAGGTGTATAATAGGTTTTGTGCAACACCAGCTCATCTCTGGAGCATACCCAACCATCTCCTCATAATGGTGTTAGAGCAACAACAAATCAACATGGGAGATGGATTTCCTTCATCAATAGAAAAATCGGATCGAGGTAGTTACTCAACTTGGTCACTTAGAATGGAGTCTTATCTTCAAGGGAGAAACCTCTATGGTTACATTTGTAGAGATGAGATGATGTCAATCCTCAGAAGCAATCGACAACCAACTCAAGAAGAACAAGAGAGGCTAACCACATGGTGCTCAAATGATGCTCTAGCTAGGTCATACATTCTTAACTCAATCTCTTATTTTTTACTTCCACACATTAGGAATCACAAGACGTCACAAGTTATTTGGAATCCTCTTGAAGCATTCTTCTCATTAAGTACTAAGGCAAGGATGAATCAACTATGGATGAAGTTCACTACACTCAAGAAGATGCCCAAGCAAAGTGTGACTTATTTTTCCACAAAAATGGACATAGCAGATCAACTTGGGAGCATTGGAGAATTCATTGATGAAGAGTAGATAGTGAGGCAAGTTATCAATGGAATAAAGGCAGATGACAAATGGGAAGTTTTCACCATAGCCATGGAACTCTACATGGATATGCAAGTTCTTGATTTCAACACCATAGCCATGGAACTCTACATAAGACAATTGTTCAGACATGAGGCAAATCTTATGAAGAATAGAGATAACTCAAAGGGTAATCAATCCTCTGACCTATATGCACATAAGAATAAGAACAAAGATGGTAAAGGAAAGAATAACAATTCTAATGATGAAGGTAGTACCTCTCAAGAAAACATTGTAGGTAAAGGTACAGGCTCAAGAGGAAGAGGTAGAGGAGGAAGACAAGGAGGGGGATATTTCAAAGCTCCTCTCCATGTGCCATATGTGGTTTAAATAATCACATTACTGAGAATTGTTTTAGGAATCCTAGAAACCAATGAGGAAGAGGTTACAATAGAGGAGGCTATGGAAGCTCAAGAGGCATATTCAACAATAACAATGGTTACAACAACAACTCATACAACAACAATAATTATCAAGGAGGATGCAGAGGAAGTAGAGACTACAAGAACTATGCATATGATCAAACTCAAGAGGACTCATTACTACTGATGAATATAACCATGAAGCAAGGTAGAGCAGATGAACATGTATTCTATATAGACTCAGGTTGCCCAAATCATGTAGCATGGAATGTAGCTCTACTCTCAAACTTGGAGGATCCAAGGAATAGACATGAAGTCCAAACAAGAGATGACACAAGGCATCCAATGGAGAAGATAAGCAATGTGAAGACTTAAGATGGTAATAAGAGCCTATTGAGTAAGGCACAGTAGGTGAAAGGTATCTGAAGCAAATAAGTAGGGATTAGAGCGTGATTGTTTTACCAAATATCTCCAAGCAATACATGATTTACAAATGCAATGCTTCTCAATTTGGAAAATCTCATAGGCAACCATTCACAAAGAAGGGATATATTCATGGAGACCTATTGGAGCTAATCCATACAAATGTTTGGGGACCAAGAAAGGAGCCATATATCTCTAGATCTAGGTATTATGTGTTTTTCATTGATGATTGTAGCAAATGGACAATCCTGTATGTCAAGAAGCATAAAGATGAAGTGTTCTCTTGTTCCAAAAAATATCTTGCATTAGTAGAAAATCAAATAGCAAAGACTTTGAAGAGGCTAAGGTCAGATGGAGGGGGAGAATATTTCTCCCATGATCTTGATGCTTATCTCCAAGAGAGAGGGATCAAAAGAGAGATTACAACTAGGTATACTCCAAAGCAAAATGGAGTGGTAGAAAGGAGGAATCGAACCATAGTGGAAGATACAAGGTCAATGCTAAATGAGAAGAAATTGCCCAATTACCTATGGGTAAAGGCTCTATCCACAGACACCTATGTAATCAATAGACCCCCATCAAAAGCATTGGATGGGATGACACCATATGAAGCATGGAATAGAAGAAGACCTAATCTTGATCATTGCAGGATCTTTGGATGCATAGCATATGAACACATACCTTCATAATCAGAGGCAAATTGGATCCAAAGGCAAAGAAATGTATATTCATTGGCTATGACCTTAATAAAAAAGGTTGTAGGCTATATACTAAAAGTAATAAAGGTTCATTGTTACTAGAGAGGTTTTTTTCGATCAAAACAAACTTGGTTTGAAGATGATTGCAGGAAAATCAAACTTGACTATGACCTAGAGGAAGACTTTCCAACATTATCAAAGAGGAATGAGCATACACATGAAGGCTCAAGTGATTCTGATGATGATTAGAAGACTCAAAGAAGAGAAATCAATTCTTGGAGCTCCAAAGGCAAAACCAAAGTGTAGGAGATGAGAGATGTGGCATAATCATCTCAACAAACTATAAGGAGATCTACTAGGGAGAAAAGGAAGCCAGAAACGTATGGCTATGACAATTCTTGGTCACTAAGCATTCCATTTATATTGTCCAGGATAGAAACTACAAAGAACCATCAACATATGAAGAGGCCAAGAAGAAACTAGAATGGAGAGATGCCATGGAAGAAGAACTAGAAGCTCTACAAGAAAATCTGACTTGGGAATAGGTCCTCAACAAACTATCTATTAAGCTCATTAGCTCAAGATGGATTTACAAGGTAAAGAGGAATTTTGATGGCTCAATTAATAAGTACAAAGCAAGACTTGTGGCCAAAGGGTTTGCTCAAACCCAAGATATTGATTACAAAGAGACAATCTCACATGTGGCAAAGATGCCCAAAGTTAGAGTATTTATGAGTGTAGCATCTTCCAAAATTTGGAATATCTATCAAATGGATGTTAAAAGTGCTTTTCTTAGTGGTTGGATTTCAAAGGAGGTATACATGGCTCAACCTCTTGATTTTGAAGATAAATCATATCTAGAACATATATGCAAGTTAAGGAAAGCTTTTTATGGTTTCAAGCAAGCTCCTAGAGCTTGGAATCATAGATTAGTCACTTATTTGCAGGATAATGGATTTATGGTAAGCAAGGCAGATCCTTCCCTCTTCATAAACAAAAATCACTCAAAGGCTATATACCTTTGTGTATAGGTGGATGATATAATCATTACAAGTAATGATGCAGATGGAATCAAGAGGATCAAAGCTCAGACGAAAGAAGAGTTCAAGATTAGTGATCTTGGCTTACTCAATTACTTTTTAGGTTTGGAAGTGGTATATACAGAAGGAGGAATGTTTACTAACGAAGAGAAAGTACATTGGAGATATTCTCACCAAATTCAAAATGGAAAATACAAAGGTTTCAAGTACACCCATGGAGGGAAATCATAAGCTAAGTGCTCATTAAGGTGAGATAATCGAAGATGTGCTAGTCACCAAAGCTTAGTTGGAAGCTTGAACTATGCTACTATAACTAGAGTCGATATATGTTATGGAGTTAGTGTTCTAAGTCAGTTCATGCACACTCCAAGGAAGCCTCACATGGAAGTAGCTAAAAGAATTATAAAGTATTAAATTTTTAAGTGCACAATTAATGAAGGGCTATATTATCCTTACACATCTAATATATATGTCAAATTATTTTCTAATGCTGATTGGGAAGGTTCCAAAGATGATAAGAGAATCACATCAAGCTATCTCACTTTTGCAGGTACCAAAATGATTTCTTGTTCATCAAAGAATCAACCTACAATTGCTCTCTTATCAACTGAAATTGAATACAGAGGAATTGCAAATGCTACTAAAGAAGCTATGTGGATCAAGACTCTATACTCTAATTCAAGGTTAAATACTTCTACTCCACACATATTTGGTGACAAAATTAGTTCATTCATCTTGATGCTAACCCTATCTATCATGCCACGGCCAAACACATTGAAGTTCACTGCCATTATGTCAGAGAAGAGATCATGAATAAGGAGATACAACTCTCATATCCACGCATCAACAATGTGCAGATATGATGACAAAGGCATTGGATGGAAGCAAATTGAATAGGTTCAAATCAATGACTGGTTTGCACAAAATCATGGAGAACTGAAAATTCAAGCAACTTAGGCTTGAGGGGAAGATGTTGGTACATTTAGCAAGCATAAATTCTTAGCTGAATATTCAAGACTATACTTTCTTCTTTTTCATCTCACATGAGGAACTACGTGTGAACACATGGTTGTCATTATTGGTATAATTATCTTGGACAAATGTAATTGGTTAAAGAAGATGGAATCTCATGGATTTGGGATAGTCAATTTACAACTTGTTTGGTGAAGGAATCAAATCAATTATGTACTTAAAGTGTAGGGATACTTTTAGGGAGGGAAATTCAAATTTCAAACTCACTTGATGGGTATAAATAGAGGTGGTTTAGACATAGGGCATAAGATGCCAATATTAAGAGCTATTGAGCTACATATTTGATCCTACCTTGAGATCAACATATGTATGAGTACTCCACTACACGTCCCTTGTATCATATGTTCATTTGCATACATAATTTGATACATTTCTTCAAGTTCATTTCTGTTTACTATTCTCTATTTCATCTTCATCATTTCAGTGCTTTTGCAAGAGTCATTTCTCTGTATGTACTCAACCATTTCGTATAGTTAGCATAAAGTGTCTACTATCTATTATAAAGTTGCATTACTTTTAGTTCATTCAATCTCGAGATATGAATTGATGAAGTCTACTATGTCTGCATATCATGTTGCTCTAAAAATGTCAAGATGACCCCCCCTGAGTTGCTTAACTCATTTCTCACATAGTGTCTTATAATTCAACGTCTTTTGACTTCTCTAGTCTAAGTGCTTTAGTGAAATTATGAGCAACTTCCTCCTCCATAGAGGATTTCAATATAACCTTCTAAAAACTTCTACACCTAGATTTACAAATAGCATCTATATCCATGATGCCTCACATATCGCCCTTGCACACTGGGACTCGGCCTCTGTACTTGACAAAACACTCCATGTCATAATAGCAAATCCAAATGAATATAGAAATCCACTAGTAGATCTTCTGTCTAAAGCAGCACCATCCCAATTTTGCATTTGTGCATCCATGAACCTACAATTCAACACCAGCTTCATAAAGCAATGCATAACTGAAAGTAGCACTCACATAACATAGTGTATGTCTTAGAGCATATAAATGTGGTATCATAGGAATGTGCATAAACTATGAAGTTTCATAGTGTAACTTAGATTAGGCCTTCTAAACTTTCCTACAATCCTCCTATACATAGTAGCATTTTTCCATGCTTCACCTAAGGTAGCATCCAACTTCAAATTCCAATCCAATGGTATAAACATTGGATTACAATCAGTAATGTTATATTTTTGTACCATACTTAAGGCATATTGCATTTGGAAAACCATGTACATGTTTCTATATGTATACCTTCAATGCCCAAAAAGTAGCACAATACACCAAGATCTTTCATGCCAAATTCGTTCAAAAGTAGTTTCTTTACCTCTTAAATTCTTTCTTCATTATCACCATCTAGAATCAAATCATCAACACCAAATGGCTACAATTATTGTGCCATCATTAACCTTGCCTGCATATGGTGAATGATCTACATTACACATAGAAAATCCAATTGAAGTTCATAATCAAGAATCTTGCATGCCAAGCATGAGCGGTTTGTTTAAACCCATAAAAAGCCTTTTTCAATCTGAGATGTGTGCAATTGAGATGTTTCTAGTAATTTGAAGGTGAGATATGTGTACTTAAGGTTTTGCAACACAATAGTGTGAGGCCTTATTCTTGGTGCAAGGAAAACTAGACGTCACCTCTTAGTGTTAGTTGGCTAGATATATCTACATGCTTCTTTATTTCTCAAGCTTTGGGTTTCCATTCTCTTTGTTTATGTACTTTTAGTAGCCTCTTGGCATACAAAATTTCTTCATTCTAAATTTCCAAGCATGAAAAATGTTTGTTTCCAACTTACCACTCACAAATTGGCTCATTCCACTAGCACTTTCCATTTCTACAGTAATTAATAATACAACAAAAAAATTGGAAGAAATACCTCTACTTGAACACTATCATACTATGTGAGATGACAATGTATACTAAAAGACAATGAGTTTTCATGTATTAAGAATGTGAGGAGATGGTTGACTTTGCTCCAAAGATGAGTTGGTGTTGCACAAAACGTGCTCTACACATGCCAAGTTGTCTCTAGGGATACTTAGTATACTTCATTGGCTTCACAATAATGCATTTACATTCACTAGAGACTTTGAAACATTTATAAAAAAGGTTTGCACCAAAACAGATGACTTGCATGTACTAGAAATGTGAAGAAACATTCTATTTTGGGAATGCAGGTGCTGAGTATTTTGCTCAGAGCTCACAACCTTGTAAGAATTGACCAAAGAGCTTTTGCACACATCTAATTTAAGTGTGTAGCTAACTAAAACAAGTTATTTCATGAATTTAGAGTCACTTTACCACTTTTAAGGAAGTCTTTCCTTACACGTTGATCTCCAAAAGCCTTTAAGCAACTCTTTCCCTTACCTATTGTAACATGTCGCCATAAATAGTGCCCTACAAGACTAGATATAAACTTGAAAAATCTCCACTCACTAGGCCAAAGACCACACCAATACACTTATAGATTGCAAGTGGAGAGGCCACATCTCCTAATTTCATCCAAGATTCCAATGATCTAAAACATAGACATCAAGAGCTGCACAGACGCACACTCCAAAGGAGCTCACATAGGGTCTACTAATCACAACCGAGGGATATTATTTGGTCGCACTAGTTAGAGAGAGAGAGAGAGAAAATACATATGTATGTATAATGTTCACTTGTGCAATAGTTTTTTATTGCCTTATGGATTTGGGGGGTCCCATGGGTGCTAGGTCCGTTCACTTGTACAATTGTTCTTTCTATTAATTAAATTTTGGGAGAGTAGACTATGTTCAAATTCCTTTAAGATAAAACCTAATATTCAGTATGGTTACTCGATTGGTGCCTTTGCCTCTTAGGCTAGGTGCAGGGGTTGAACCCCTACTGATAGGTGCAGATGCCCCTCAACACATGGTGAGAAAAAATTAGTGGTAGCCTTCATACTATTTAAATCAGGTGTTGACTTCCAAGTAGTTCAAAGAAGCTACTTCATTTCACCTTAAGACCATACCTTCATGAATTCTAACTTATCAGACCTTTGAGCTTTACATTTAAGATCCCCACCCCCCTAAGAATTAGGCTTGCAACAAACACTCCAAAAAATGTTAGTAATCTTTGAAACTTTTCTTTTTGACTTTTCGATTTTTAAAAATCCAAACTATTCGATGTATATTATATTACCCTCAGGTTCTATCTCACACTCCAATGCCAGGCTACCTATGCATGTTTTCATAGGTACCTCTCCTGTGCTTATGCGAGGTGGAGGTGGTAAAGATGCCCTAAAAATAAAAAAAAGAATAAAAACATTCGTGTTATAATATCATTAAATATTTCAAATTATAAAAGAAAAAATACCTATGAGCAGACAACTCTCTTCCTACAAGTGGCATGACAGAGAAACCTTCCTCTCGCCATTGGATAAGCATCTGGATTATATAGTATAATTCCTCATCATGCATGTCTACATACTCATGCATGACAGAGCCTAAGGAATCAATCACAATTCTTCCTCTCATAAAACTCTTTATGAGAGTAAGTTTTGTCTTTCACTCTCTACTACGATCCACAATATTTGTACATATAAAACAAAATGGATTCTCTCTCTCTCTCTCTCTCTCTCTCTCTCTCTCTCTCTCTATATATATATATATATATATATATATATATATATATATATATATATATATATATATATATATATATATATATATATATATATATATATATATATATATATGTGTGTGTGTGTGTGTGTGTGTGTGTGTATATATGTGTGTCTATATGTTTGTGTGTATGTATATGTGTGCAAGTGTATGCATGTATGCATGTGTATATGTGTGTGTATGTATGCATGTATGTCTATGTATATGCATGTGTGCATGTGTGCATGTGTGCATGTGTGCATGTGTGCATGTGTGCATGTGTGCATGTATGAATGTGTGTATTTATGCATGTATGTGTGTGTATATGCATGTATGTATATGTGTGTGTTTGTATGAGTGTGTGTGCATGTATGTGTGTATGTGTGTGTCTATGTGTTTGTATGTATATGTGTATGTACGTGTATGTGTGCATGTGTGTATATGTGTTTATACATGTGTATGTGAGTGTATGTGTGTGTGTATATGTGTATGTAGGGGTGTATGTGTTTGTATTCATGTGTGTAAGTATGTATTTATACATATGCATGTGTATATGTATGTATATGTGTATCTGTGTGTCTCTATGTGTGTATGTATATATGCATATGTATGTACACGTGTGTGTGTATGTGTGTGTATGAATGTGTATGTATAAGATGTATATGTGTAGGTGTGTGTATATGTGCATGTATGTGTATGTATACATGTGTGTGTATGTGCATGTGTGTCTATGCATTGTGTATGTACATATGTATGTATGTATGTATGTATGTATGTATGTATGTATGTATGTATGTATATATATATGTATGTATGTATGTATGTATGTATGTATCTATGCATGTGTGCATATGTATGCATGTGATTGTTTGTGTGTATGTCTATGTGTGTGCATCTATATGTGTATGTATGGGTATGTGTGTATGTATGGGTATGTGTGTATGTGTGTGTATATGTCTATGTGTGTGTATGGGCATGTTTGTGTGCATGTGTGTATGTATGTATGCAAGTGTGTGTATATATGCATGTGCGTGTATGTATGCATGTGAGTGTATGTGTGTATGTCTATGTGTGTGTATGTATCTGTATGTGTGTATGTATGTGTGTGTATGTGTGTATGTGTGTATGTGTGTATGTGTGTATGTGTATATGTGTGTGTATGTGTATGTGTGTGTATGCATGTGGATATATATGTGTGTATGTGACTTTATGTGTGTGTATGTATAGGTGTGTGTATGTGTATGTGTTTGTATGTATATGTGTGTGTATGTATATGTGTGTGTGTATGTATATGTATGTGTATGTATACATGTGTATATGTGTGTGTATGTATATGTGTATATGTTTGTGTATGTGTGTGTATGCATATGTGCATGTATGTGTATGTGTTTGTATGCATGTGTGTATGTATGTATGCATATGCATGTGTATGCAAGTGTGTGTATGTATGCATGTGAGTGTATGTGTGTGTGTCTATGTATATGTGTCTATGTGTGTGTACGCATATGTGTATGTATGTATGCATATACTTGTGTATGCATGTGTGTGTATGTATGCATGTAAACATATGTATGTGTGTGTATATGTGTATGTGTATATGTGTGTGCATGTACATGTGTGTTTATGTGTATATGTGTGTATGTATGTGTGTGTATGAGTCTATGTGTGTATGTATATGTGTGTGTATGTGTATGTATGTGTATGTGTATGTGTGTCTATGCATGTGTATATATGTGTGTGTATGTGACTGTATGGGTGTGTATGTGTATGTGTGTGTGTATATGTCTATGTGTGTGTCTATGAGTGTATGTATATATGTGTGTATGTGTATGTATGTATATGTGTGTCTATGTGTGTGTATGTATATGTGTTTGTATGTGTATGTGTGTATGTGTGTATGTGTGTATGTCTATGTGTATCTTTGCATGTGTATTTATGGGTGTATATGTGTATGCATGTATATATGTGTATGTGTCTATGTGTTTATGCATATGTGTGTATATGTATATGTGTGTCTATGCATGTGTATGTATGTATTCATATGCATGTTTGTATCTATACATGCATATGCATGTGTATGCATGTGCGCGTATGTATGCATGTGAGTGTATGTGTGTATATATGTGTATGTGTGTGTCAATGTGTGTGTAGGTATGTGTGTGTATACATGTGTATGCATATGCATATGTGAGTGTATGTGTGTGTGTATGCATTTGTGTGTATGTATGCATGTGAGTGTATGTGTGTGTATATGTGTATGTGTGTGTCTCTATGTGTCTGTATGTATATATTTGTGTATGTGTGTGTATGAATATGTATGTGTATGTATATATGTGTGTATGCGTGTGAATGTATGTGTGTATGTGAATGTATTTGTGTATGTATATGTGTCTATTATGTGTGTATATGTATGCATGTGAGTGTATGTGTGTGCATATGTGTATGTGTGTGTTTCTATGTGTATGTATATATGTGTGTGTATGTGTATGTGTTTGTGTGTGTATGCATGTGTGTGTATGTGTGTATATGAGTGTATGTGTGTGTGTTATGTGTATGTGTGTGTATTCATCTTTGTATGTATGCACATGAGTGTATGTGTGTGTATATGTGTATGTGTGTGTATGTATATATGTGTGTGTATGATTGTGTGTGTATGTGTATGTGTGTATATGAATGTGTATGTATGTGTGTATGTGAGTGTATATGTGTGTACATGTGTATTTATGTGTATGTATGCATGTGAGTGTATGTGTGTTTCTATGTATGCATGTGTGTACATACACAAATGTGTGTGTGCTCGCCTATGGTGCTCTCGCATGTGTGTACCTCTCTCTCTCTCATCCTCTGCTTTTCGAAGATGTCACTTATGTGATGCTTCTACATTGCAAGCAGTTAGCCCACATCACTAGGAGCATCATTAATGTGGAAAGCTCCTAGCAACAGTGCTTGTCAGCATTGCATAAGTGATGGTAACCATCACCTATGTAAATGAGTCTTTTTTTTTGTTTCGAGTGTTGCTTATGCAACACTGCATGAAAATAGCATCGCATAAGAGACACTAGCCGCTTCTTTTTTTTATTGGGGGCATCATCGTGTAGAGAGTACACACATGGAAGAAAAATGAAAAGAAGAGTGTACTCACAAAAGAAAGAGTGTGAGAGACTCAAAGTGAGTAGACCAAGAAATGGGTAAACTCACATGGATTCGAGATGAGTTTGCCAAGAGCATGGAGTAGGCTCCTCAGGCTTCTAACCAAGTCCAAATGGGGGGAGAGGCCCTCCTTATATAGATTTGGGAAGGGCTCTCCAAAGTACATGTCATGTGGGATAATTCCCCTCAAAGGAGAATGAATACAATGGTAGAAGCAAATGGCAAGGTACCCAAATGCAAAGTATATAATATAAAATGAAAATGGAATAGAAATAGAGTGACCCTAAGATACAAAAGGGATATTCACTCTCATATTCTCAACACCCACTTTGTAACTCCATTTTGTAGAGTATGGAGGCTAATAGGGTATGAGAGAAAGGTCCACCAAGAATGTAGCAATAGTAGCACGAGCACCAAATAGGAAGTCTCCATATGGAAATCCATAGCCTCCAAGTGGTATCGACCATGCAGGATTGCTAAGTACTCTATAAGATGTCCACCAAATGGATCAAGTGGATGCTCCAGAGGTACGCCACCAAAGAGGTACAAGAATGAAACAAGATCTCACTAGATGAGATCACCTCCATGCGAGATAGGTAGGATGACTCCATGTGGTATGTGGGAACCTCCAAAGCTTTGACAATATCCACCATGAGATGTGTATTGCCAAGAAGTAAGTCCTGTAAGAATGAAATATAAAGCATGCAACACAAAATCATAGTCACATGGTAATACATCTATATGTTGTAATCCTCCATGGAGTGTACAAAGTCCTGATGTGTGTCGGTAGGACCATGGAAGCCCCTTCTAAACTTAGAAGCTAGCTCAAAAAAGGTTCCAACTCAGTGATGAACCCAAGTAGATGCAAGAGTCTCTTGTGGAAAATGAAAAGATGCTCAACTCCAAGAATGGAAGAGTACATGCTCAGAATGCTTTTGTAGATGAGACAAGTGGACTCTCAAAGATAAGAATGGAAAATGAGGATTCATTGACCCAGGCATGATGCCCAACTGAAGCTGAGGGGAAATATAAACCTTCGATGGTACAATAGGAGCTGTACCCATTTGAGGTATAAGCTGAGATAGTGCCTCTGATTCCTCATGCTCCAAAAGTGTACCATGATCTCGAAAGTCATTTACAAAGAGAGCATGCCCAATTGAAGCTGAGGGGAAATATAAACCTTCGATGGTATGATAGGAGGTGTAGCCATTTGAGGTATAAGCTGAGATTGTGTCTCTGATTCCTCATGCTCCAAAAGTGTACCATGATCTGGGAAGTCATGTACAAAGAGAGCATGCTCCACATAGTGTGACTATCCAAAACTAGAATGATCCCCCTCTGAAGCGGAAATGGGAGGATCCAAATGGGATGAATACTTAGAGTATTCATCAAAGGTGTAGTCTTTGGCTAGTATAACTGGGGGACTCTTTGGGTCATAGAGTTTTTATGCCTTTTGTCTGTCACTGTACTATATGAAAATGTACTCCTTGGGCTGATCATCATCATGGCCTTGCATATAGGCATCACTACCAAAGACACGAAAATAGCTCATACTCGACTTCTTTTGAAAGTAAGCCTCAAATGGTGTTTGGTCCTTCAAGACATCTGAGAACCCTCTATTATGAATTTGTATTGCTATTTGTACTACTCCCCCCCCCCCCCAAAAAAAAAAACGTTAGTGGAAGTTGCTTTGACTAAGCATAACCTTGGCCATCTGAATCATAGTTCAAAACTTTTGTAAGGGAATACCTTGTTGACTATCCTCTGATGCCTGATACTTAATTCCATGTTGCTTCAAGTACTTGAAGAAGTTGTGATTGACAAAGCTATTGTCTCCATTAGATCGGATGATCTTCAAAGAACTTGGAAATTCATCTTGAACTGTTTGTGTACACTCCTTGAACTTGGAAAGGGCATCCTCTTTATGCTTGAGTGAATAAACCCAGGTGTATCTAGTGAAGTCATCTACTATAAGGAAGAAGTAAATTGATCCTCTAAGAGAAGGTGTATGCATAGGTCCACAAATGTCAGCATAATGCTAAGGGTTGTGATGTAGAAATGGATGTTTCTATAGGCAAAGAGTAGATATTTTCTTTGCACAAGCTTGGTAGTTCAATTCCATGTGTGCAGTCCTAGGTAAATCCTTGACAAGATGATTGGAAGAGATCTTAGCTAAGAAAGAGGTATTTCCAAATCTACAATGCCACAAGCTAAGACTTGAATCTTTTTCCAAAACACTTGAAAGCTTGTAGAGACCTTTGTTTTGATAGCCTTGAGCTATCACTTCATTGGATTCATGATCCATGACTTGAAATTTGTTGTGATCGTATTGCACTGTCATGTTGCACTCTCTAATGGCCTTTACTGAGAGAAGGTTTTTACAAAGGCTTAGTACATAAAGAACATCTTTGAGTGACTTGGTCTCGCCTTCAAAATCGATGACTTGAACTTTTCCTCTTCCTTGGATTTCAATGCACTTGTTTTCTCCAAGATAAACATGACCTTTGTGCTCTTCAAACTCATGAAAATCATCTTTGTCATTGCACATATGTGATGAAGTGCCACTATCAAAAATCTATTCTTTCTTGGGAGTATATGCCACAAGTGCCTTGTGTTCAGTTGTGAGAAAGAGATCTTCACTTGTGCACTGAACATGAATGAAGGTGATTCTATGGACATTTTTTTGACAAAGCTCAAGGATTTGAAGGAACAATTAATTTTTGATGATGAAGACCTTCCTGACAGTTCACTTGTGCAAACTGTTTTGAATGGTCTTCCTGAATCATATCAGAGTTTTGCTTCTACTCTTTGTTTGATGATGAAAGGCAATCCAAATGCCTTAACATTTGAAGAGTTAGTTTTTGTTCTATTACAAGAAGATGAGTCTAGGTAGAATAGGTCTATTATGCATCTTGTAAATCATGCTTTTCTGGCTAGTCAGAAGGGCAAAGGTAAATGGAGCTCATCTACTAGTAAGCAAAAATCTGCAAATTTTACACATTCAAAGAAGGAAGACAAAGATGAGAAGAAATAAAAAAAGCAAAAATTGTTTTGCAGATACTGTAAAGGAAATGATAATCTCATTAAGAGCTATCCAAAACTAGCTGCTAAAGAGGCAAAGAAGAAAGAGGTCAAAATGGTTGTTGTAGAAGCCTCTACACTGAAAACAGAGTTTGCTAATCTTGTGTAGAATGAAGAATGGCCATTTACTACTGTTTGCAATTTTTACCCATCTTCTCATGAGCAGTGTTTGTCTGCAGTAGACTCAGATGTTTGATATTTTGATATTGCGGCAACCAAACATACTACCTCACAGTGCAGTTTCTTCACTTCACTTGAGCCTACCCCTACAAGGAATACTCTCACATGCACCAACAAATCCTCTTATCCTGTCATGGGAGTTGGTAAGATCATTTTGAATATTGCTAATGGTAGATCTTTTAGATTGTCGGATGCTTCATTTCTGCCAGGGATCAAGAAGAATCTGTTATCAGTTTTAGCTTTATCCAAGATTGGCTTGGTTGTGAAATTTGTTAATGACAGATGTATAGTTCATGATTTGTCAAATGGCGATGTCATTATTGCTTTTGGCATTTCATGTCATGGGCTGTATAAGCTCATAGACTATGAAAAATAAATGAATGATTAATCATGTGTAGTACATGATTCTCAGGCTATGTCAGATGCAAAGCTTTGGCATGCATGCTTTGGTCATCTGAATTTTTCTAGTTTGCTACGCCTGCAAAAATCTGAAATGGTGTCCTCTTTGCCCAAACTTGAGTCACCCGGCAAACATGTTTGTGAAGGATGTATTTTAGGCAAAATGTAGCGTTCATCGTTCCCAAAAGATGGTTCAGTTTGAGCTACTAAGAAATTACAGCTTGTACATAGTGATCTCTGTGGTCCTATGCAGACACCTTCTTTTGGAAACCATCTTTACTTCATGACTTTCATTGATGATTTTTCCAGGCATGCATGGGTATATCCATTGAAAACAAAGTGTGAAGTGTTTATGTGATTCAAATAGTTTCTCATTTTGGCTGAAAATCTATCAGCATGTAAAATGGGTACCCTCCATTCCGATCAAGGGGGGGAATATATGTCTTTTGACTTTAATGCATTTTTGGCTAAACATGGTAAAACATCAGTGTACAGTGCTGTATACACCTCAACAAAATGGAGTTGTTGAACAAAATAATAGGTCACTCATGGAGATAGGAGGTGTATGGTCAAGAGTCAAGCTTTACCACATAGTTTCTAGCTTGAGGTTGTCACATGTGATTCATATGTACTTAACAGGTGTCCCATTAAAGCACTACAGTCTATCACTCAATATGAGGCTTGGCATGGTCGCAAGCCATCGGTTGCTCATCTGCATGTTTTTGGTTGTCTGGCATATGCATTAGTGCCTGAAGAACATCATAGGAAACTATACCCAACATCATATGTATTTTTGTTGGGTATAGTTTTGAAAGCAAATGCTATCATCTATATCATCCACATATTAAGCACATTTTGGTTAGCCATGATATTGTTTTTAATGGAAGAAACTATTCAACCTTTACTTTCATGTAAGAAGGAGACATCTGTTAGCTCCAAAGGCATGTATGATACTTTGCTGCCTCTTTTTACATGTGGAGAGTCTAGTGCTAGTCCTAATGAGGCAACTTCTCAGCCTTTGTAGGTTTCATGCGATGATACAAATCATTCCATTTTCTATGCAGATTTACATGATGCACTTGTTGATGAGAGAGCTGATATTGAGGAGGCAAAAACTATGCCAAAATGGTTGGTGCAAACTTTGCGTGATAGCAAACTAGATGCACCTTTGTCATATCATACTCCGTCAGGCTCTGATAGTGCCTCTTTTGCATTAGATTGCTATGCTATGGTTGCCTCTAGCCTCTATGATGAGAATGAGCCTGTTTCGTCTGATGAAGCACAAAATTCTGAGTAATGTGTGATTGGATGTGTTTGCCTACCCCTTGTCAACCTTCTTTCATGCTTGAAGCTACTCAAACTATTTGACATGCTTTGAAATTGCTTAACTAAATTCACTACTGTGACAATACCTTATCTCAAACACATGGAATTCTACTTTGTGATAGGAGCACTTCTCTTTGAATTCATGAAGCCCCCCACTACAAGGAATAAGGAGGCGCAATGATGTCCCCAATAAAAAAAGAAGCAGGTAGTGTTGCTTATGTGATGTTATTTCCATGTAGTGTTGCATAAGCGGCATTCAAAACAAAACAAAGACTCATTCACATAGGTGATGGATACCATCACTTATGCAATGCTCACAGGCATCAGTGATAGGAGCATTGCACATCAACGATGCTCCTAGTGATATGGCCAAACTACTTGCAATCTAGAAGCATCACATAAGAGACATCTTGGGAATACAAAAAAAAAGGATTTCTCCCAGCACATTTGTGTCGGGATCTGACGAATGGAGGAGGTGAGAGTGAAAGAGAGACAGGGCGAGAGATACACACACATGAGAGGACCACAAGCAAGCACACACACATTTGGGTATGTACACACATGCATTTCATACACACAAATGCATACACACACATACACATATTAACACATACACTCACATATACATATGCATACACACATATACATACACACACTTATACATACACATACACATACACATACATATATACATACACATACATATATACATACACACACATAGACACACACACACATACGAATATACACACACATGCACTTACACACATAAATACACGCACATGCATACACATGCATATGCATGCATAGACACACACATGCATATGCATGCATATATACACACATGCATATGCATACATACATACACACATGCATACACACACATATACATACACACATATATGCATACACACACATGCATACACACACATACACATATATACACACATACACCTATACACACCCATATACACTCACATACACGCACATAAACACACATGCAAAGACACACATAGAAATACACACACATACCCATTCAAACACATATACATACACACCCACAGACACACATATACACACATACACATACACACACATATACATACACTCATCGACAGACACATAGACATATACACATACATACACATACACACACATACATTCACATACACATATATATACACATGCATACACATACACATACATACACATACACACACATACACACACATACATACACACACATAGACACATACACATACACACACAAACATACACACACATAGATACACACATATACACATACACACACATGTTCATACACACACATATACACATACACATACACATATACACACACATACATATAGTCACATGCATACATACACACACATTCATACACAAGTATATGCATACACACATACACACATACACATACATACACATATGCATACACACATATAGACACACACAAATACACACATGCATACATACACACACTGCATACACATGCATATGCATACATACATACACACATGCATACAAGCACATGCACATATGCATACACACATACACATACACACACACACGTGCACACACACACTATACATACACATGCATACACACACATATACACATGTATACATACACACACATACACATACATAATATGTATACATACACACACATACACATACACACATATATATCCACATGTACACACACATAAACATACACACATACACATATAGATGCATGCACACACATGGACATACACTCACATGCATACATACACACACTTGCATACATACATACACAAACATGCCCATACACACACATAGACATACACACACACACATACCCATACATACACAGACATAGAAACACACACAAACACTCACATGCATACATACACACACATGCATACATACACACACATGCATATATACACACATGAGCATACACATGGATATGCGTACATACATACATACATACATACACAATGCATCGACACACATACACATACACACACATACACATACATACACATACATACACATACATACACATACATAGACACACATACACATATACACCTTATACATACACATGCATACACACACATACACACACACATACACATACATATGCATATATACATACACATACATATGCATATATACATACACACATGTATACATACACACATAAGACACAGAGATATACATATACACACATATACACACACATCCATACACATGCATATGTATACATACATACATACACACATGCATACACACATGGACACCTACATACACATATACACACACACATACACTCACATACACATATACATACACATGCATAAACACATATACACACATACACACATACACATATACATACAAACACATAGACAAACACATACACACACATATACATACAAACAGATACATACATACATGCACACACACATATACATACACACACATATACATACACGCATATACACACATGCATACACACACATGCATACACACACATGCAAACATACACACACACATATACACACACATGCATGCATACACATACACACATATACATACACACAAACACATGCATACACACATACACATGCATACACACATACATATACATATACACATACACATACATATACACATACATATACATACACATTTACACACATACATGCATGATAGCCCCTAATGAATCAGTGAGAACTTTTCCTCTCATAAAACTCTTTATGAGAGTAAGTTTTGTCTTTCACTCTCTACTATGATCCATAATGTATGTACATTTAAAACAAAATCGATTACATACACACACACACATATATATACATACATACATACATATATATATATATATATATATATATATATATATATATATATATATATATATATATATATATATATATATATATATATATATATATATGTGTGTGTGTGTGTGTGTGTGTGTATGTATGTATGTATATATATATATATATATATATATATATATATATATATATATATATATATATATATATATATATATATATATGTGTGTGTGTGTGTGTGTGTGTGTGTATGTGTGTGTGTGTATGTAATCCATTTTGTTTTAAATGTACATATATTATGGATCATAGTAGAGAGTGAAAGACAAAACTTACTCTCATAAAGAGTTTTATGAGAGGAAAAGTTCTGACTAATTCCTTAGGGGCTATCATGCATGAGTATGCATACGTGCATGATGAGGAATTAGACTATATGATCCAGATGTTTACCCAATGTCCAGAGGAAGGTTTCTTTGTCACTCCATTTGCAGGAAGAGAGTTGTCTGCCCATAGGTATTTTTCCTTATATAATTTAATATTTTTAATGATATTATAACACAAATGTTTTCATTCTTTTTTATTTTTTTATTTTCAAGACACCTATAACACCTCCAACTCGTGAAAGCACAGCAGAGGTACCTACGAAAACATGCATAGGTAGCCTTGCACTCGAGTGTGACATAGAACTTGAGGGTAATACAATATACATCAAACAATGTTTAGAGTTAAAAAAAAAGAAAAGTTTCAAAGATTACTAAAATTTTTTGGAGTGTTCTTTGCACACCTAAATCTTAGGGGATTGGGGATCTTGGATGGAGATCTCAAAATTCTCATAAGGTAGAACTCATGAAGGGATGTCCTTAAGGTAAAATGAAGTAGCTTATGTGTTGAGGAGCATCTGCAACTATCAGCAGGGCTCAACCCACCCCCTAGCGTAAGAGGCAAAGGCATCAATCAACTAACCATACCAAATATTAGGTTTTTTTCTTAAAGGAAGTTCAACATAGCCTACTCCCCCAAACTTTAATTAATAGAAAGAACACTTGTACAAGTGAATGGACCTAGCCCCCATGGGACCCCCCGAATCCATAGGGCAACAAAAAACTATTGCACAATTGAACATTAGAAGTACATAGGTATTTTCTCTCTCTCTCTCTCTCTCTCTCTCTCTATATATATATATATATATATATATATATATATATATATATATATATATATATATATATATATATATAACTAGTGCGGCCAAATAATATGCCTCAGTTGTGACTACTAGACCCTACTAGACCCTATATATATATATATATATATATATATATATATATATATATATATATATATATATATATATATATATATATATATATATATATATATATATAACACTAGTGCGGCCAAATAATATGCCTCAGTTGTGACTACTAGACCCTACGTGAGATCCTTTGGAGTGTGCATGTATGTAGCTCTTGATGTTTATGGCCTAGATCATTGACATCTTTGATGAAGTTAGGAGATCTGGCCTCTCCACTTGTAATCTATAAGTGTTTTGGTGCGATATTTGACCTAGCGAGTGGAGACTTTTCTAGTTAATATCTAGTGTTGTAGGGCACTATTTATGGCTACATGTTTCAATAGGTAAGAGAAAGAGTTTCTTAAAGGCTTTTGGAGATCAACAGGTAAGGAAAGAGTTGCTTAAAAGTTGTATGTGCCATCCTCATAAGGGAAAGTGTGTATCTCACAAGACATGATTTCATCAAGGGGGACACTATATTTTTTATGTGTATCTTAGATCAAGCCTAGTAAACTTTCCTACAATCCTCCTATACATAGTAGCATTTTGCAATGGTTCATCTAAGGTAGCATCCAACTTCAAATTCCAATCCAATAGTATAGACATTGGATTACAATCAGCCATGTCATATTTTGTAGCATACTTATAGAATATTGCATTTGGAAAACCATATACATGTTTCTATATGTATATCTTCAATGCCCAAAAAGTAGCATAATACACCAAGATCTTTCATCTAGAATCCTTGCAAAAGTAGTTTCTTTACCTCTTTAATTATTTCTTCATTATCACCATCTACAATCAAATCATCAGCACCAAATGGCTACAATTATCATGCCATCATTAACCTTGCCTACATATGGTGAATGATCTACATTACACATAGAAAATCCAATTGAAGTTAATAATCAAGAATCTCGCATGCAAAGCATGAGGGGTTTGTTTAAGCCCATGCAAAGACTTTTTCAATCTGAGATGTGTGCAATTGAGATGTTTCTAGCAATTTGAAGGTGAGAAATGTGTAGTTAAGGTTTTGCAACACAATAGTGTTAGGCCTTATTCTTGGTGCGAAAAAAATTGGACATCACCTCTTAGTGTTAGCTGGTTAGATATATCTCCATGCTTCTATATCTCTCGAGCTTGGGGTTTCCATTCTCTCAGTTCATTTACTTGTAGTAGCTTCTTCGCATAAAGAGTTTCTTCATTCTAAATTTCCAAGCATTAAAAATGTTTGTTTCCAACTTACCACTCAGAAATCGGGTCATTCCACCAACATTTTCCATTTATACAGTAATTTATAATATTAAAAAAGCATTAGAAGAAATACCTGTACTTGAACACCATCATACTATGTGACATGACAATATATACTAAAAAACAATCAATTTTCATGTATTAAGAATGTGAGGAGATGGTTGGGTATGCTCTAGAGATGAGCTGGTGTTGCACAAAACCTACTCTACAGATGCCACATTCACTCCACGGATACTTAGTATACTCCTTTGGCTTCACAATAATGCATTTACAACCTCTAGGTACTTTGGAACATCATTCCCAAAAATTTGCACCAAAACAGATAAATTGCATGTACTAGAAATGTGAAGAAACATTCTATTTTGGGAATTAGGTGATAAGTATTTATCTCAGAGCTCACAACTTGCTAAGCATTGACCAGAGAGCTTTTGCACACATCTAATTTAAGTGTGTAGCTAACTAAAACAATTTATTTCATGAATTTAAAGGCACTATATGCTGAGAAATGAGTTTCACAACTCAAGGGGGTCATCCCGACATTTCAGGCACAAGATGGTGCAAACATGGTCGATTTCATTAGTTTATATCTCAAGATTCTCTAAACCAAAAGTAATGAAACTTGATATCTAAATGATAGATGTAATGAAACTTGATATCTAAATGATAGATACTTTAGGATAACTATAATAGGTGATAGTGCATCAAATGGTTTAGTACAAATAGAGAAATCACTCCTGCAAAGGCACTCAAATTATGAAGATGAAACAAAGAACAATAGATAGGAATGAACTTGAAGAAATGTATCAACCTATGTATGCTAATGAACATATGATACAAGGGAAGTGTAGTGGACTACTCATACATATGTGGAGCACACGGTAGGCTTAAAGATGTAACTCAATAGCTCTCAATATTGGCATCCTAAGCCCCACAAGTAAACCACCCACTCATCAAGTGAGCTTGAAATTTGAATTTCCCCCACCTAAAAGTGTTACTACACTTTAGGTACATAGTTGATTTGATTCCTTCACCATACAAGTCATGACTTGACAAGATTCCATCTTCTTTAACCATTTACATTGTCCAAGATAATTATTCCAATAATGAAAAGCATGAGTTCACATGTAGTTCCTCATGTGAGAGGAAAAAGAAGAAAGTATAGTCCTGAATATTTATCCAAGAATTTAGGCTTGCTAAATGTACCAAAAGCTCCCCCTCAAGCCTTAGATGCTTGAGCCTTCAGTTCTTCATGATTTGTTGCAAACCAATCATTGATTTGAACCTATTCAATTTGCTTCCATCCAATGTCTTTGCCATCATATCTGCACATTGTTGATGTGTGGATACATATGAGAGTTGTATCTCCTCACTCATGATCTTTTCTATGACATAATGGTAGTGAACTTCAATGTGTTTGGTCCTCGCATGATAGATAGGGTTAGCAGCAAGATGCAATGAACTAATGTTGTCACAAAATATGTGTTGACTAGAAGTATTTAACCCTGAATCAGAGTATAGGGTCTTGATCTGCATAGCTTCTTGAGTAGCATTTGCAATTCCTTTTTATTCAGCTTCAGTTGATGAGAAAGCAACTGTAGGTTGCTTCTTTGATGACCAAGAAATCAATTTGGTACCTACAAAAGTGAGATAGCCTGATGTGTTTCTCCTATCATCTTTAGAACCTACCCAATCTATATTAGAAAGTTATTTGTCATCCATATCAGATGTGTAAGGATAATATAGCCCTTCATTAATTATGCCCTTCAAATACTCTAGAATTCTTTTAGCTGCTTCCATGTGAGGCTTCCTTGGAGTGTGTATGATGTGACTTTGCACACTAAATCCATAGCATATATCTACTCTAGTTAGAGTATCATAGTTCAAGCTTCCAACTAAGCTTTGGTGACTAGTCACATCTTCAATTATCTCACCTTCATGACCACTTAGCTTATGATTTACCTCCATGGGTGTACCTGCAACCTTTGTATTTTCCATTTTGAATTTGGTGAGCATATCTCCAATGTACTTCCTCTGAGTTAGGAACATACCTGCTTTTGTATATACCACTTCCAAACCTAGGAAGTAAGTGAGTAAGCCAAGATCACTAATCTTCAACTCTTCTTTCATCTAAGCTTTGATCCTCTTGATTCCATCTCCATCATTGCTTGTAATGATTATATCATCCACATATACATAAAGGTATATAGCCTTTTAGTGATTTCTCTTTATGAAGAGGGAAGGATCTACCTTGCTTATCATAAATCCTTTATCTTGCAAATAAGTGACTAATCTAGGATTCCAAGCTCTAGCAGCTTGGTTCAAACCATACAGAGCTTTCCTTAACCTGCATGCATGTCCTACATATGATTTATCTTCAAAACCAAGATTGCCCCATGTATGATGCTAAGTAGACATAATTGAGCCATTTCTCACATCCTTTGGTTGTCAGCACAGTTTTTGTGTATTCTGGCCATGACCTTCTTCGAAAGACAAGGCAGTAGCATGGGTTGTATTTGATATACAAAGGCATGTTATTCCATGTCCTTACCATCTCAGGGTAGGTTTCAAGCAGACGAATCCTCCACGTAGGTTGATGTATATTTCCCTGCTTGGTACTTGTTGGGATGTCGTCTGGTGCAAACTGTGTAGCCGAGGTTGGTTCTTTTGAGGTGTGGTGCTTGATTTCAGCATTGTAATCTGCCATTAAGACACAGAAAGGAACATACAAATCGTCGGATGTGTCGATCCACCTATGATGGGAGAGGTTTCTAAAGTAATCCGATTTTATGACTACCTCTTCCAAACGTGACATAGACGCTATCTGAACTGCCACTCTGTCATCATGGGTTGTGGCCACTTTCTCTAACCTCTGCATCCCTTCAGGAGCCTCGACCTCGATGGTGTCCATGCCGTCTTCTGTTTGCTTGCCCCCTGGTGCACGCATGGGAACATATGGGTCTTCGAAGGTTTCCTCTACTTCAATTGGCACTAATTCTTCAGGCTCGGGTTCTACAAGGGGAGAGGGTTGACGCTCCTATTGCATGACTTTACTCCGTAATTCTTTTAGTTCTGCTCTGAGTTTTTTGACTTCTTCAGACGTGTCAACTACGGTTGTGACTTTGCTTGGTGACTCCTGCTGGGTTGCTAGCTGCTTTAATAGGTCATCTCTTTCTCTTTCTAATGCTGCATGAGCTTCCAGGAGGTCGGCATGGGTTTCCAATACGATTTGCATATTTGCTGAGGGTATGGCCTTGAATCTATCTGGGTCGATTTCCTGTGGGGAACCCTCCATTGCTGCTTCCAAGTTTTGTGTGTAGTTAGGAATTGGGTAGACCTAGGAGCTAAGTGGAATGATGTAGTGTGAGAGTGGTGTAGTTAGTAGTTGGGCATGGATTTACAACTGGGATCCGGGGTTTATTACAAGTTTTAGGTTGCCAAATGTAGTGGATGGGTTTTGAGCTTGATTTTGTGGAGACTCTAGAGAGTTTGATAGGAGTATTTACTTGAAAACGAGGCTTTTTAGGGACCCATTTACAAGTGATTCTACTTGTGCTCATGGAAGAATATGTGTCCGTGCGTGATGTATAAGAATGGGCATCGGATGTTCGAGTGAGTGAAACATGTTGTACCGGGTGTGGCCTCGGTGTAGCTATTTGAGCCCGCAAGCAAGCCTTAGACACCCAGATTTGTCGTGATTGTGGGCTCGCCTTCATCGACTTCTTGGGTACCCAAATAGACTTCACTTTTGCAGAAGAATTTATCAAAGACTTCTTATTAGTGTCGTGTTGTTGATTACTAATAAGAGGTTTTGGCCGTGGGGTTGGCATGGTCGCAACAGGGTGTTCGCCTTTCCGCACCCACACTTGTTTCCACGGCTGAGGCAGTCTGCTTCGCACGTTTTTTTGGCCTCCAGTATAGGTAGTGCTCTGCTCCTTCTGTATTTGATCTGCCTTTGGTTGCTGCATCCCTCTGGCCTTTGGAAAAGAAGGGAGTGCCGTCTTATCCTTGACTCCGTTGTTGAGACAATCCTCTTTCTGCATCATACAGTTTTGGACAAGAATAGCATTGTCAACTTCATGTGCGCCCCTGGAAGGACCAGGAGTTCGTGCCTTACCTAGTTCCTTGAGTGCCTCCTTTTCCAATTCAACTGTAATTCGACTATGATTTACCCATACCTAAAGAAGTCCACTTCTTAGGTTTAGGTTGACTGCATGATCATAGATCCAGTCCTAGAGGCTCGATGAGGTCCTCATCTTGAAACACTAGTACTTTGACTGTCATTACTTTGTCTTGAATATAGAGGGGAAGTTCCACCTTGCCCATGCAAGGGGTTTCCACACCTCCCAATCCTATGAGATATGCTTCTATAGGATTGACAATTAATTTCAACTTTTGACAGTACGAAAATTTAACAGCACTAGTGGCTACACCTGAGTCAATCAAGGCTCTTACAGTCCTTGCACCCTTTCCTTGTCCTATCTCTAAGGTTATAAAAGGACGTCGATCAATTATCCTATGAGAGCTGCTACTTGAAACTTCACACATAGCCACATGATATCCTTGATCTGCATATGCATCTGTCCTAGGTTGCTCTCTACCTTGTCTCCTCAACTTCATTCTTTGGATGCGTTCCAATGCTTCTGCTTGAGCTTCTTCTCGAATTCGTCTTTCTTCGTCTTTGCGTTTCTTAGCAGTGTTGAGTCGACTCAGCATCTCTTCCGTCAGAGGTTCCTGATATAACTTGACTCTGCATCCGCTTATGTAGCTCGGGAGAATATCGCCTTCTAATGTGGCTAATTGCACTGCTCCACTTGTTGAGATTCTATTAATGATCATGGGTCCGTAGCCTCTCTTCTCTAGTTTCCTCGCATGTTGTTTTAAAGTGTAGACTAGTACTAGGTCGCCTGCCTTCAAACCTTTATCCTTAACGTGGGTATCAAAGTATGCCTTCTATCATTTCTTAGCTGCATATATCCCTGCAACCGCCCTCAGTCTTGTTTCTCCTAATTGTTCAAGGTCAAATAGTCTAGAGGAGAGTTCATGACCAGTCCATTCATGCTCTTGTGCTACTTTCAACGTAGGTATTAAGAAGTCCAATGGTAACACCACATTTTGGCCAAACACCATCTGAAAGGGAGTGTCTTGGAGTACCGTTTTGTAGGCGACTCGGTATGCCCAAACAGCATGGTGTAGTTGTTTGTCCCAATCAGAGCGTTTATTGTTCACTAATTTTGTCAGTACATTGCATAAGATCTTATTTGTGCTCTCAGCCTGGCCATTAGCTTGGGGGTGATAGGGGGCAGACTTCTTATGTACTACCAAGAATTCTTGGAGCAGAATTTCAATAACTTCATTCAAGAAGTGAGTGCCTCTGTCACTGACTAGCTCTATAGGTAACCCGTATCTGGTGAACACATTCTCGAATAAGAACTTAGCTGTTGTTTGAGCATCATTCTTTGTTGTGGCCTTTACCTCTACCCACTTGGTTAGATAGTCCGTGGCAACAATGATATACTCTGCATGGGAACCCTTAGCTGGGGGATTAATAGGACCTACAAAGTCTATTCCCCACTTAGAGAATGCACGTCCACCTATCATAGGTTTCAGTGGCATCTCATCTTTGCGTATAGGAAACTGAGTTCTCTGGCAAACATCACACCATTTCACGTATGTATGTGCATCCATGTGAAGGGTAGGCCACCACAAGCCTGCAAATATGATCGCTTTAATCACTCGGTCTGGTCCAAAATGTCCTCCTGCTACACCTTGATGAGCAGTTTCCAAGATCTTGAGATATTCACTCTCATGGGCGCATAGTCTGAGGTAACCATCTTTACCACGTTTGTATAGATTATTACCAATGAGTGAGTAATCCAAGGCTTCTTGTTCTAAACTCCTTTTCCTAGCCAGAGTCATGTCTGGAGGGAATGTTTTTGTCCTCAGGAAGGATACTAGTGGTTCACTCCAATTTGGCACTATGGACATTTGATAAAGAGTGGCATGTTCCACAGGTGGTTTAGTGCAACAGATTGGGCATTCCCTGCACAACTTTTGGACATCAGCTTCCATAGTCGGCCAATGCACTCCGAGTCTCCTTAGTGTCTGTAGGGTTCGTTGCTTTGAGTAGTGTTGCTCTAACGCACCTACATGTGCTAATTGCAACCATTTAGCGTACTCATCCTCTTCCACACAACAAGCCAAGATCCCTTGATCTATGTGCTTGTACATACCTCTTGCCATGATGTGATACCTTTGGGCTTTTACTACCTCTTTATCCTGTGTGTTTATTACTGGGTGGTTAGGCCCGTATGTCAATACTGGCACTAATGGCTTAGCCCACTGTGGCACCACTTCCAAATTAAATAAGTAAGCATCAGGAAGGTCATCTGACACGCCTTGTGGGGCTTCTCCAGTTGTGAGCCTAGAGAGATGATCTGCTCTCAAGTGAGTCTTCCCTCTCCTTACCACAACCTCGAAATCATATTCCATTAGCAAGAGAAACCATCTTACTAATCTTCCTGTATTGCATGGCTTGTTCACAAGATATAGCAGTGCCTGATGGTCAGTAAAAATTTAAACTTATTTGCGTGCAAATAATGTCTAAAATTTTTAACTGTATATACCATGCCTAGTCCTTCTCTCTCCGTAGTGGTATAATTTCATTTAGCTGCATTCAATTGTCTACTAGCATAGGCAATTGGAAGATCCATATTACCTTCACCGGTAGGCTGCGCGAGTACACACCCAATAGCATAATTGGATGCATCAACATGAACATGGAAAGGCTTATTCCAATCTGGTGTGGTCAAGATTGGTGCTGAACATAATCGCTGCTTAAGCTCATTGAAAGATATCTCACATTCATTAGTCCACTCAAAGTTAGTCAAAAGTCCATACAGAGGCTTTGCTATGATGGCATACATGTGTATAAAGCGTCGGTAATAGCCACAATGCCCCATGAAAGCTTGTACTTCCTTGACATTCTTTGGCCTAGGTAACTCTGCAATGGCTCTAACTTTTTCCTCGTCTGTAGATATGCCATTCTTTGACACTATGTGTCGTAGAATCTTGCCTTGCCTGACCATGAAAACACACTTTTCTGGGTTCAAGCAGACTTGATATTCTCTGCATTTGTCAAAGATCTGTCTGAGTTCAGGTATATGTGTTTGTCTAATGTTGGAATGAGCACAGAGATCGTCAACATATACTTCCGAATTCTTCCTCAGAAACTCTTTAAACACATGGCACATTAATCTCTAGAAGGTTGCAGGAGCATTGGTAAGCCCAAATGGCATTACTCTAAAGGCAAATATGCCCCACTCTGTGGCAAAAGCCGTCTTATGCTGGTCCTCGAGAGCAATGGCTACCTGATTGTAGCCCGAAAATCCATCGAGGAAGCTGTACACCTCCTTGCCTGCTACTCTTTCTAGTAGATGCTCAATGATAGGAAGCGGATAATTATCTCTAATAGTGGCTGCATTAACCTTCTTCAAGTTAATGCACACAGGTAGCTTTCCATTCTTTTTGGGCACCACTACGATGGGGGATACCCACTCAGTGCGCTCAATTTCATAGATGAATCCAGCTTCAACCAATCTATCTATCTCTTCTTTGATCTTAGCAGCATAATTATCATTATATGTGTATGGCTTTTGCTTAGAAGGTTTGGCATCTGAGGTCATGGGGATAGTGTGTGAGCATATGTCAGGGTCCACGCCTTTCAAATCCTTGTAACTCCAAGCGAATACGTCTCTGTATTCTCTTAGCAAGGCTATCAATTCGTGCTCTTCGTCTTCCGTCAGGTCATGGCCTATGTACGTGCATCTCTCTTCTCCTTCTTCCATGGCTACCACTATTTTCTTGGTGGTTTCTTTGTTATCATAGGCCTCCCCCGATTGCGCCTCTCGTTTAGGCATTTTGATCATGACTCTCCTGTCATCTATCTCATACTTCTTAAAATTTTCCGAGACCTCAAACAAAGATTCTTCCTTTTCTGGTGTGACTTCTTTCTTCTTTCTTTTCTTTCCTTCTTCCTTCGGGGTCACATGTGTGGCTAGCCTTACATCATTTGTAAGCTCGCCATGCCTCTGGGGTTGAAATTCTACTTCATAGAAGTATTCTTCATCCGATGCAAAAGGTGGGTCCATAATGATTGACTCTAGATCGGAGTCACTTGCATCCTCAAATGCATCAGAGCTAGGTTCACACTCTTCTAACACTGCCTCTCCCATGATTGGCTCTATGGAGAAGACTGAAATGTCATAGCCGTCTTCATCGTAGTGAGGTGTCCATTGTTCTTCATTGATGGCTACATCCATTGTTGCTAGGATTTCTGCCCAGCCGTGGGGTTCAAATTCTTCGTCAGGAAAGACTACAGGTGCATAGGCTGGGTCTTGAATAGTTCTATGTGTTTCTTTAGCACCTATCTCTCTGGCTTCTTCTCTCTTCTCTTCTTCTACTGCTACTTTGCACATCCATAAGTGGGTGTCTTCATGCATCCATGAGGATCCTGATCCTATGGAATGCACCGATTCCGTATCATCTTTGACTCTATGGAGGGGATTTCATTGGATAGGAGGGACATCTCTATGAGAGTAATCTTTGAGATTCACTTTGGTCGTAACACCTAAGTGTTGCAGGTATAAGGAATTGGTTCCCCAGTCCTGTACCACTTGCAACTGTCGCATTAAGGGTCGTCCCAAGATCATTTCATAGGCATGATTTTTGCTAAAATCACATATAGCAAATGTATGCTCAAACTCAACACCACATGTGGTGAGAGTTATTCCTTCTAACAGCCCTAAGGGTCGCTCTATGTGACCATTGGCCATTTGCAATTTCATCCTCGTGGTTTTGAGTGCTGGCTTGCCCCAGCGCTTCCATAGGGAAGTGGTAGCAATTGCAACTCCTGCGCCTGAGTCTAAAATGGCCTTGGTGGTGTATCCTTGATGGGTGATAGGAAGATATGTGTTTCCCTCTTCGCCCTCACTCATGTCTCCTATCTTGTCCAATGGTATTTCTGGCACTGTTCTCTGGGATCCTACCTGGGAACGAGGTTTTGCTATCTTTGGTACTTGTTTGGCTACATGTTTCCATAGCTCTGGCCTTACTTTGAGTAGCTCTTCTAAGGTGAGGTTGCACTGTATTTTAGTGTTTTTCACTACCTCTGTGTTCCTAGGTATGATTGAGTCTTCACTTCGTACCATGACCGTGGGTGCTCTCATACAAGTAGACTGAGCTTCCCATGGGCCTGTGAAGTGGGGTAATTCTTGTAGAGAGTTAGACTCAAAGTCCAATCTTTCCTGAGATTGGGTGCTCTCCTGCTCCTCATAAATGGATGGGATGTCTTGTGGGAATTGGTCGTGTGCATCATCCACAAGTTCAATGGGAGGAGGGACTTCACTTTCTTTAGCCCATTTGTCTTCTTGAATCTCTCGTAGGAATTCTGGTGTGAACCGATTCATAGAAGATGATGTGTCTGGCTCCATAGAGTTAGGCACATAGGCTTCCTGGGCCGGAAGACCTGCTCTTTCACTTGCCTTGTACTTGTGTTGGGAGGCGGGTTCCTTTTCTGATTGTGCAATTAGCTTCTCTATTCTTTCTAACAGTCCTTCAAAGTGCAGCTGTGTCTTGGCTGAGCTAGATTTGTTAAAAAGGCGGCTGGCTTCAAACATGGTTTGAGCCAACTCCACCATCTTCGCACAAATTTTGGTTCGTTCAAGCTCTAGTTCTACCCTAGGATAACACTTTTCATGATCGGTTACATTTGGCCCTTCTTGGATTCTGGCCTGATATGCTTTGAGCATCATATTTAGGTCCTCAAGAGTGGGATCTGCTAGGACTTATCCTACTCTAGGGGGTGGTGGAGTAGCATGAGGCGGGTTGGAAGGTGGTGGGTCGGATGGAGATGGGAATGGTGGAGGTGGGGTAGTGTGAGAGGAAGTTTGAGATGTAAGTTCAACTATCATGGCTTTTGTTTCTCTTAGGCTTTCCTCAAGTTCGCTCATCTTCTTAGCCCATTGCCTTTTCATCCTTTCTCAACTATCTCTCCAAGCTCTAGTCCGTTTCTTGGTCATGCTCTCTGTCTCACTAACATTTGAGCTCTTTTCCTGGCTTACCCCTTGGTTTTGCTGCAACGCTTGAGCTCTAGTGACTACCTGTACTGGTGCAGTGGACGTCACACTTCCTGTAGAGTCCACTACTAACCCTACGACATTGATAGGAGTGATTTTCGGCATATTATTAGGATTCTTTGGGCAGTCTCGTAAAAGATGCTCCTTTCCACACTCCTGGCAATAGCCCTGGATCGTCACTGACTGGGGTTGTGCAGGTGGAGGCAAGGGACAATCACGAATGAGATGATCTCCCTGACATCTGTAACATGGTCCTCTAGGAAATGGGGGTCTTACTTGCCTAGGTTGAGGTCTAGGGTTGGGGTTCACGTACATGACATTCGCATACTCTGTCTCCCAAATAGGTTCACTCGGCTCCTCACTGTAGTAGGACTCACCATGTTCAGGAGACTGCATGTAGTAAGCCTGGGGACTATCAACATGCGTAGAATCAAAACTATGGTCCGTGGGATCACTTTCTGAAATTAATGGTGTCACTAGGACTATAGCTCTATTCAAGTTTTCTTCTGCAGCAGCATACTTTACCGGAATCACATTAGTAGGAGCAGGTGGTTGTTGTGCTAGCACTGGCTGGGGTCTCAGTTGGGCCTGATATTGCGGTTGGTAATTTTCCTGAGGCCTAGTATACTGTTGTGGTGGGTATTGACTCTAGTATCTGCCTTGTTGGTATGGCTGAGGGTATGTTTGCCTAACCGCTTGCTTATTGTATGGGCAGTCTTGTGCTGTGTGATTTGTGTATCTTCGTTCTATGGTACAGTACTGGCTACTAGGATTTACTTGGGGTTGAGCCATAATGGGACATACATTCGCCATATGGTCACCTCCACAAGTATAGCATCTTTTCACAGGGGCAAACCTTGGGATTTGTTTGCTAGATACACCTAGTTTTTGAGCTACCTTCTCAGCGAGTTCCTCAATTGATGTGGATTGCGAAGAAGAGAGGCTAGAGGCACTATCTGAGTCTTTATAGATTTTTGAAAGCTCTAATTCCTCCCCTAGGTTATCCTCGATGTCAATGCACATGCGTACACACTCTTCTATGGTCCTAGGGTCCTTCAAGTACACATATGATCTCAATTTGGTACTTAGCAATCCATCCAAGAATAAAGCCACTTGCTTAGCTGGTGTGGGTAACTCAGGGACAGGGCATCTCTCTAGGTATTGCCTAAATCTTCTTCCGGCAAGTCTCACGGTTTCTTGAGGGGTTTGCTTGAAGCTATGAATCAGCGAGAAAGTGTTATGTCTTATGCCACTTTTAGAGAATTCGATAATGAATGCCTCTAGAAGTTGGTCTATGCTCCTGAACTGCATCTCGTTTAGTGGCTGAAACCATGTCAGGGCAGTGTTCCTAAGGGTTAAACCAAAGGCATTGTATTGCGTAAGCAGATCTTCAACTTGTTCAGCTCTCAAGACTTGCCTAAACTCAGCCACATGATCGTAGGGATCTCCAGTGCCATCGAAGTAGTTCTTCATGGACTTAACTAGCTGAGTCGGTCTCAAAGTCCTTGCGTGCTCTCTAGGTCTTGGTAGAGGGAACTCATCCGCATTTCTTTGATTCCTTGGAGCTCTAAGTACCTCAGGTTCCACTCTATTTTTTTCCGTTCTCGTTCTTTCTCTGCCCCCAGGGTTGGCAAAGCTTACTTCTGGCCTATCTCTACTTCTGTCTCTTTGAGCTCCATGAGCTTGGGATGCTCCAGCTCCCGGGTGACCATAGGTCACGTTCGATCTTGGTTGGGGGAAAACGAATTCACCCTTCCAAGTATAAGCATGCCTGTCATGTTCTGTAACCACAAATATCCTCTCTGAAGCGTGATCTAAGTAGGTCACTCTGCCTCGGCTATCAAGATCTTTGAACTCATAGATCATGATTGACCCTACATCATTTGGCCTATCAGATTTATACCTCCAAAAGGCTTCATCGATTTCTTGATTTAGGAGCAGATCTATGCTCTTATTATCCTGGGGAACCCACTCGGGATTGAGGATTCTAGTAAGAATAGATTTCCCTCGAGGGGTCCTAGGCTCTCCTCCTATGTTCCCTTGCTCTAGGTCACCTATGTCCGTCTCAGGGATCACATTCCCGAATTCATCTGTCCTGTCTGGGTGACTAGTGACCACATATATGGTTCCTTCTTTGTCCAAGTATGCTCCGTTTTCAAACTTGACAGCTGGTTGTTCTAGTCCAATCGATTGGTCAGGGTTTTTAATCTGGACCACGGATCTTCCTAGGCCGTCCTCATAGATGCTAGCACCTAATCGGTTGGTCCTAAGGTATTCCAGCTGCGTGTTGTAGGGGCCTTCCACCCTATACAGATATGGCGCACCTGAACTTCCTGTAGGTCTGTCCATACCTTGAGACATCTCTGGTTCACTAGTCTTAGAGCTAGGGTAATGCGAGTGGTGGCTCAACTGCTGGGCCCAAGACCTAGCAGTATGATTAACGTTAGCCTCTGAAGACCTAAGACTTTGTCTATCTCTTACTAGATGTCGTCCTGATCTAAGGTTCATATGCCTATTTAAGTAGCCCAATTTTTGCCCAAAGTACAACCTCGTTACCGATCAATTGGTGTCAGTCACTTGGGTCCTTTTTTTAGTGTGTTATTGTGTTTATGATCTTGTCTGATATCGCGTTGTCAGGAATATTTGATTTGAGTTTCCACACTTAAGTTGATCGTTCCACATTAAGTTCTTTTCCTTTAAAGTTCTCGGTCACACACAAGTTATCTCTTGAACTTGATTTCTTAGATAGTCTTTGACTTATCTTGTGCCTATCGTTGTCCTGACTTACTCCTAGCACTACTCGAACTTAGCCTAAGCTAGGAATTGACAGAGGGAGTTGAGAATATTCCAACCTAACTTGTCAATTCCTTGCTTTATGATGCTCAAGAACCTGATTCTCAAGCTTGCAAAGAAAACCTTGCCTTGGAACCTCTCAATTGCTCTCAGTGAACCTGTGAAAGTCCCAAAATTAGCTCAAGACTTAAATTCCAATGACAGACAGATCACATTCGTGCATGTAATTTGGATATCAATTATGTCCCTTGTCTTTATTGCAAACAATTCTAGAGATCCCTTGGTTTTGTTCCTCCTAAGTATGGTATTTGATACACAAGATTTTTCTCAAGACACACTTGTAAGTACCTCACAAACCACTAATTTTTTATAAGTGTGCCAAAAATTACCCCAAGAACTTAGTATTAAAAAACCCTAGAAAATTGGCCGAAAAAGCCTGTCAATCGCGATCGACAGGTCTGTCAATCGCGATTGACAGAGGTGTCCGTCGGGGCCTGTCGGTCGCAATCAACAGTGTCAATTGCGATCGACAGAGTCGATCGTGGGTCCTGTCAATCGCGATTGATGGTGTCAATCGCGATCAATACGTGTTCCGGGATTTCCGCCGTAAATTCAGTCGATCGAGGTTGTGTCCGTCGCGATGGACACGTGGCAACACGAGAAATTCAGTCAATCATCAAGATTCAGTCGGTCGCGATCGACGGTGTCAATCGCGACTGACAGAGGTATCGGTCGTGGCTGTCGATCGCGATCGACGGTGTCAATCGCGATTGACAGGGTCAGTCGGTCGTCTCTATCGGTCGCGATCGACAGATCTGTCGGTCGCGATTGACAGAAGTTGTCGGTCATGGATGTCAGTCGCGAGCGACTGTGTCAATCGCGATTGATAGAGAAACTCGGAATTTTTTAACTGTTTTTAGTGATTTAGAATGTGCTCATCATGTAGATTATGGTGGTGCACTTTGTTTTACCAAATGGGCGATTTTTCTGTCGATCGCGATCGACAGACTTCGACAACACAGAGACAGTTTCGTGGTGTTTCGTACCTGCATGGAGTGCTGGAGATGATGATGTAGCAAGTACCTGCAAGAAAGCTCAAGAAACATGCAAAAACAATGCACACAATATCGCTCTCTCGCTCTCTCTCACAAGTGGAATGAGGGAAATGAGGTGGAGAAGGTGATATGATCAAAAACTGAAAATTTTCGCGATTATGGAGATGGAGATCGGATATGGTGAGGATGATGATGGTGATGATGGTGGTGAGGTAAGAAAGAGAAAAATAAGAAGAGTAAAGAAATTACCTACAACGCCAACGTCTCAAATCTACGTCTTACCATCACACGCTCGTCCTCAAAGCTCGATCCCCGGCAACGGCGCCAAAATTTGGTGTAGCTCAGTGATGAGTAGCACCTCCTTTAATGTCAATCTGGGAAGACGTGAGGATGGTATGATGACCTCGAGCAAGTGAAGGCACAAGTGCGTGAGTGAGAAGCACACAAACATGCACACACATACACACACGTGCACACAAGGTAGGACAAAGAGAGAGAAGCAATGGAGTTTTTTAGATTACTTTCAAAAAGCTCATACAAGTTCAAATCAATTACAAGCTAACCCAAAAATGAGCTCTCTAGCTCTATTTATAGTTTTTTACTAGGTTTTGGCCGTGTCCAGACCTAGTGTCCGGTCTAGTTAAAAATTAGGTTCTAGGGCCTATTTGAAGACTCAAACGAAGTCTAAAAATTACGAAAATTGGTAGGTAGCTACTTCGAATGCTCCTCAAGCTCAAGGACTCCTTGGCTTGCACAAAATGGAGCTACAAAAATATGAAATGGTATCTACAATGGCTTTTAGTTATGAAAATCACTATTGTTGTAGGGATTTCTTCTAACGATTTGTCATACACATCTTCGAGCTCCCTACTTGCTCCTTCTCCTTGTGTGTCCACCTCTTTGATATGCTTTAGTGTTCGGAAAAAATATTGGCCTACTTGCCAGATCGTCGTTGACTACTCTGTCTGCTTGTGCCTTATCTTCTCTCTGACTCCCTTCGTAAGCTTCCTTGCCTTGTGAGTCCTTCAGTTCCAACACTATGGTTCTATTCCTCATTTCTACCACTCCATTTTGCTCTGTAGTATACCTCATTGTAATCTCTCTTTTGATCCCTCTCTCTTGGAGATAAGCATCAAAATCATCGAAGAAATATTCTCCCCCTCCATCTAACATTAGCCTCTTCAAAGTCTTTCCTATTTGATTTTCTACTAACTCAAGATATTTTTTGAAACAAGAGAACACTTCATCTTTATGCTTCATGAAATATAGGATTTTCCATCTGCTACAATCATCAATGAAAGACACATAATACTTGGATCTAGAGATAGATTGCTCCTTGCTTGGCCCCATACATCTATATGGACTAGCTCCCATTGGTCTCCATGAATATATCCCTTCTTTGTGAATGGTTGCCTGTGAGACTTGCAAAATTGACAAGTAGTGCATTTCTAAATCATGTCTTGCTTGGATATATTTGGTAAAAGAAACACACTTTGATCCCTATTGAATTTCTTAAGATACCTTTCACTTATATGAACTAATCTCTTGTGCCAAATTTCCAATTTTGATCATGTTTGACTACCATAATTGAACAAAGCAATGTTCCTAGTATCTTGGAGCCCAAATGTAAATATTCTACCTGATTTTTCTCCTTTCTCTATTCTCTTGAATCCGTGATGTGGATCCTCAACAACTGCTCCATTCTTTCTGAATCTGACCTGCAATCCTTTCTCAACAATATGACCAACACTTATAAGATTTTTGGTTATTGTTGGCACATACAATACCTTCCTCAATAGGTTCTTATTATGATCGGAATTGTTCACATCGCCTATCTTCTCCACTGGATGCTTTGTGTCATCTCGTGTTTGGACTTCATGTCTATTCCTTAGATCCTCCAAGTGTGAGAGAAGAGCTACATTCCATGCTAAATGATTTGAGAAACTTGAGTCTATATAGAATACATTTTCATCTGCTCTTCCTTGCTTCATCGTCATATTCAGCAGTAGTAATGACTCCTCTTGATTTTGATCATTTGCATAGTTGTTGTAGTCTCTCCTTTCTCTATATCCTCCTTGATAATTATTGTTGTTGTATGAGTTGTTGTTGTAACCCTTGTTATTGTTGAATCTACCTCTTGAGCTTCCATAGCCTCTTGTGTTGTAGCCTCTTCCTCTTTGGTTTTTAGGATTCCTAGAACAATTCTCAGTAATATGATTAGTTAAACGACATAAGGCACATGGAGAGGAGCTTGTTTCAAACCATATAATGCCTTTTTCAACCTCCACATTTTGTTTTCATGCCCTTTTTGCACAAAGCCACGAGGCTGAAAAACAAACACTTCTTCATGCAAGTCACAATTCAGAAATGCACTTTTAATGTCTAAGCAATGTACATTTCAACCGTGATGAGCTACAAGTGCACATATGGTATGAAGAATAGTCATTCGGAAAGTAGGAGCAAAGGTCACATCAAAATCAATGCCTCTTTCCTTAGCATAACCCTTTGAAGCAAGCCTACTCTTATACATGCCAACTGTTCCATCTGGCTAATGCTTCATCTTGTATACCCCTTAGTGCCAATGGCCTTCTTGCAAAGAGGCAAGTCACATAAAGACAAGGTACCATTCTTCATTACATCATATTCAGATTGCATAGTAGCCATCCAATTTTCTAAAGTTTGTGCTTCATGAAATGAAACATGCTCATTCTCATCCCAGAGACTAGAGGGAGCCATAGCATAGCAATCTAATGCAAAAGAAGCACTATGAGAGTGTGAGCAAGTATGATATGATAGAGCTGCATCTAATTTGCTATCATGCAAAGTTCGCATCAGCCATTTGGGCATAGCTTTTGCCTCCTCAATATCAGCTCTCTCATCAACAAGTGCATCATGTAAATCTAATTTTGAGGACTGAAGGTGTTTGTTGTGGACCCTGTAACACAAAGTTTACTAGCTTCAAGTGATGGGGGCCAACTTCAACAATAAATCCAAGTGCCTTACCCTAGCCGAGTGTTTGGGGACGTATCATATGGAACATACAGAGCTCAAAGAACCTTAAGCAAATGAATTCCAACATCTCAAAACTCTAAATGAAGAGCACCAAGCATGTAGAGCATGCAAATATTTGTAGCTCCCACTAGATAGATGAGGGCATGGTACACCTCTTGACCACCATCAAAGCATATCAAAATGAAGAGAACCAAGCATGTAGAGCAAGTTGGTGCTATTTTCCACACACAATAGAGGGCCTCAATGATCAAGAAAAATGGAGCTATTTGAAGGAGATATTTGGGATAGGTGAATTAAACACAATAGCATTTCCAGAAACCTAAAAATAATGTAATTTGGATATGTTTTGGTTAGGGAAATCAACTGATCAAAATAAATTATCTGTCCATATAGGTATGTTGAAGAACTGGACTTCATTCTCTAATTGATAACTCAAAGAATATAGAAGATTTGAAAAGGGAATTTGCGAGAAAAAAATTAAACAAGATATGCTTTCCAATGAGTGTTTAAATGCAAGAAATAGTTACATATACACTGCGATATGAGCCTCACAACATGACTATGTACAAAATGATGTGCAATTGGAAAGGGTATATGAGAAGAAAAAAACGACAACATGGCTTGTAAGATCAAATCTGAATATTGAGGGCTCTTGAAACTTTCTCTCCTTGTTGAGAACGTGCTCCCACTCCATTTTTATAACCAATGAGCTTGTGAAGAAGTTTGTGATAGGGGCCAACTTCAATTATCAATCCAAGTGTCTTACCCTAGTTGAGTCTATGGAGACACATCACATTGAACGTATGAAGCTCAAAGAACCTCAAGCAGATGAATTCCAATGTCTCAAAACTCTAAATGAAGAGCACCAAGCATGTAGATCATGCAAATATTTTTAGCTCCCACTAGAGATATGATGGCATGGGACACCTCCAAAACATAATGAAAGCATATCAAAATAAAGAACACCAAGCATGTAGTGCATGCTAGATAGATACGATCATGGGATACCTTGAGAACACCATGAAAATATATCATAAAATAGCATATAATAAAGACAAGGTGAGAATTTTCTAGAAAAGAACTTTATACAGAAACACAAGAGCCATACTTGCATGGGATGCAACACCTAGAGGGGTAAATTTTGTATGAATTTATAGCTAGACATTACAAATGCGACTATTGTAGAGAGTCAAAGGCTATGAAGTCAGGAAGGGACGAAGTGAAGAGAAGAAGAGCAAGGCCCCACAAAGGTTTTCACGAAACTACTATTTTTCATTTTCACATCAAGTCCTTGAGTGTATTGAAGCCTTGCAAATGCACTAGAGGAATCCTCTAGGTGCATATTCCCTATAAGATTGTACCAAAACCTTTGTAGAATAGTTTCTTTAGGAATTTCCAAAAAGTGTTGGTCGCCTGTGTGAAATCTTGTAACTCCTTCTTGCTCTTGTATCTCCTTCTTCATGGGCTTGTGCGTGTGTTTATGGCATGTAATGTGTGTTTGGATGTGTTGTGTACCCCTTGTCCACCTTCTTTCATGCTTGAGGCTACTCAAAATATTTGGCATGCTTTTGTAATTGCTTAACTAAATTCACTATTATGTCGATATGTTATCTCAAACACATGGGATTCTACTTTGTGGTAGGAGCACTTCTGTTTGACTTCATGGAGAGCCCCACTACAAGGAATAAGGAAGCACAAAGATGCCCACAATCAAAAAAAGAAGCAGGTAGCATCGCTTATGCAATGCTATTTCCATGTAGCATCACATAAGTAGCACTCGATCCGAAAAAAAAAGACTCATTCACATAGGTGACGGTTACCGTCACTTATGCAATGCTCACAAGCACCATTCCCAGGAGCATTGCACATTACAATGCTCCTAGCAATGTGAGCAAAGTTTTTGCAAGGCACAAACATCACATAAGCGACATCTTGGGAATACAAAAAAAATTAATTTCTCAAAGCACATTTGTGCCCGGATCTGACGAATGGAGGATGAGAGTGAGAGAGAGAGAGAGAGGTGTCAACAAATACACACATGCAAGAGGACCACAAACATGCACACACACACATTTGAGTATTTACACACATGCATACATAGACACAAATACACTCATATGCATACATACACATAGATACACACATACGCACACATATACACTCACATACACACATACATACACATGCATATACACACATACACATACACACACATATTCATATGCATACATACACACACATGTATATATATACACACATACACACACATACACTCACATGCATACATAGACACATGCATACACACACATTCACATATACAGACACACATACACTCACATACACACAACTGTAGGATGGAGGCCTACCTTCAAGGGAGAAATCTATTTGAATACATATCTGAAGATGAAGTCATGCCAACAATGAGAAGCAAAGGACAACCATCACATGAAGAGCAAGAAAAGCTTACAACTTGGTGCTTAAAGATGCACTAGCCAATTCGTACATCTTAAAATCAATCTCTGATTTTCTCTTGCCTGAGGTGAAAGGATATAGAACCTCAAGAGAAAATTATAAAGTAATTCCTTTCTTCTTCTCTTCAAATGCTAGACCAAGGAAGAACCAGCTATGGATGGAGTTTACTACGTTGAAGAAAAGTCCCAAGGAAAGTGTGATTGATTATGTTAGCAAAATGAAGAAGATCTCTTATAAATTAGGAGTAATTGAAGAGGTAATTGAAGAAGAGCAAATGATAAGGCATATCATTAATGGAATCAAGGCTGACGAAAAGTGGGAATCTTTTACAACTACCATGGACCTATACATTGACATGCAAGCTCCTAACCTCAACACTCTTATGGGCCAACCCTTTACACATGAAGCAAAGATAAGCGAGAATGGTGAATCCTCAAGAGGTAATCAGTCTTCTGCCTTATACTTTGATGAAGCTAAAGCTAAGGATAAGTCAAAGTCTAAGAAGAATGAAGATGAAGGTAGCTCTTTCCAAGCCAACTTCACAGGTAGAGGAAAAGGTAGAGGAAGAGATAGATAAGGAAAGCAAGGCACGGGGAGACCCCAAGCATCTCAACCTTGTAACATTTGTGGTTACTTTAATCATACCTCTGAGGAATGATATAGGAACCCAACAAATTCCAAAGGAAGAGGATTCAACAGAGGTGGCTATGGATCAAATAGAGGCAAGTACAATGGAGGATACAACAACAACTACTTCAACAACAATAATAATCAAAACGGATATAGAGGAATAAAGGATTACAACAACTACACTAGAGATCAAAGTCAAGAAGACTCACTACTTCTCATGAACCTATCATTGAAGCAGGGTAAGGATGATAATCATGTTTTCTATATTAACTCAGGTGCTCAAATCATGTATTAGAAAATGTAGTATTGCTCTCTCATTTAGAAGATCCCAAAAATGAACATGAACTGCAGACATGTGATGATACAAGACATTCAATGGAGAAAGTAAGTAATGCCAAGACATAAGATGGCAACATGAATCTTTTAAGCAAGGTTTTTTATGTACCTACTATAACAAAAAATTTGATAAGTGCTGGACAAATTGTGGAGAAAGGATTGCATGTTAAGTTTACAAGGCATGGACCACATGTGGAGGACCCCAAGCAAGGATTTAGAAGAATTTCCAAGGGAGAAAAGACAGTAAGACACTTTACCTTTGAAGTGGAGGACACCAAGAACATAGCATTATGTAGCTATGGATCTCAAACACTCTCTGAATTGAAGGTATATTTGCAGGGATCAAAGTGTACGTGGATTGCCCAACATCACAAAACAACATATGATATACAAGTGTGGAGCTTGTGAATTTCTCAAAGCTCAGAGACAACCCTTCAACAGGAAAGGAATTATTGGATCTTACCCACACAGATGTATGGGATCCAAGCAAAGAACCTTCTATTTCAGGTTCAAATTATTATGTATCTTTTATGATGATTGTTACAGATGGGCAATTTTGTACTTTATGAAGCATAAAGATGAAGTCTTCAATTGTTTCAAAAATATCTTGCTCTTGTAGAAAATCAAAGAGGTAGATGTCTCAAGAAGCAGAGATCAGATGGTGACGGAGAATATTTCTCAACTGAATTTGATGCTTTTCTACAAGAAAGAGGCATCAAAAGAGAGGTAATAACCAGATACACACCTGAACTCAATGGAGTAGCTAAAAGAAGGAATAGAACAATAGTTGAGGCAGCCAGATCCATGCTCAATGAAAAGGGTTTACCCAATTATCTTTGGGTAGAGGTTGTATCAAGAGCCACATACCTTGTAAATAGACTTTCATCAAAGTCTTTAGATGGTGTGACTCCTTATGAGGTATGGATTGGAAGAAGGCTAAGCCTAGAGCATTGCAAAATCTTTGGATGTCTAGCTTATGCTCACGTACCTTCTCAAATAAGAGAGAAATTGGATCCCAAAGCAGCCAAGTGTATCTTTATTGGATGTGATCAAAACCAAGAAGGATAGAGATTGTATAATCCTGCTAACAAAGGCTTTTTATTTATTAGGGATGTAGTCTTTGATGAAAATAAATCTTGGTTTGATGATGACAGGAAAGTGAAGCTACCCTATGACTTGGGAGAAGTCTTTCCATCTCTTCCAACAAAGGAACCAAAGCATCATGAAGATAGTGACTCTAAAGATGACTTGTCAGATTTAGAGAAATTGAAGCTATGGAAGAACAAAGGGAAGGCTAAGGTGCAAGACTTAGGTCAAGGATCTGAAATCTCTCATCAATCACTCAAAAGATCAATGAGAGAGAAAAAGAAACCGAAGAGATATGGATTTGATACCTCTTTGGTCACAAATCATTCAATTTATATCACTAAGGACTCCAACAATGAAGAACCAACATCATATGAAGAAGCTCAAAGAAAGAAGGAATGGAGAGAAGCAATGGATGAAGAATATGAAGCCCTCATGGACAATGACACATTGGAACTTGTTCCTAGCAAGCCATCAATGAAGGTAATTGGATCAAGCTAGATCTATAAAGTAAAAAGTATTTCATATGGTAGTATTAATAGATACAAGGCAAGGTTTGTAGCCAAGGGGTTTTCCCAAACCCATGGCATAGACTATGAAGAGACCTTCTCACCTGTTGCTAAAATGCCTACCATTAGAGTACTTGTTAGCATTGCTGCATCTAGGAATTGGAAGCTGTATCAGCTAGATGTAAAGAATGTATTTCTCAATGGTTGGATTTTAGAGAAAGTTTATATGACACAACAACTTGGTTATGAAGATGCACATCATCCAAATTATGTGTGCAAATTGAAGAAGGCATTGTATGGTTTGAAGCAAGCTCTAAGAGATTGGAATCACAGATTAGTTACGTATTTGTCGGACGAAGGATTCAAAGCTAGCAAAGTAGACACATCCTTATTCATCAAGAGGAATAGAACAGAGGTTATATATCTCTGTGTATATGTAGATGGCATTCTAATTACAGGGAATGATGCCATGGGATTAAACATGTAAAGGGTGAAATGAAGCATGAATTCAAGATCAATGATCTTGGACCTCTCACTTATTTTCTTGGACTTGAACTTGTCTATATAGATTCTGGTATCTACATCACTCAATGGAAGTATGTACATGGCATGCTTTTTAAATTTAAAATGGTGAATACTAAGTGTGTAGGTACACCCATGGAGTTGAATTATAAGCTAAGTGCTTATGAGGGAGGACCTATTGAAGATATCACAAGCTATCAAAGCTTGGTAGGAAGCTTGAACTATGCAACTCTCACAAGGGTGGACATATGCTATATCAACATACTCAGTCAATTTATGCATAAGCCAAGGAGGCCACACATGGAAGCAGCCAAGAAATTGCTCAAATACTTGAAGGGCACCATCAATGAAGGGCTTTTTTACCCCTTCACCTCTGAAATTGATATCAAGCTTTACTCAGATGCAGATTGGGCTGGTTAAAGGATGAGAGGAAGAATACTTTAGGATATTTCTCATTTGTAGGATCAAAACTAACTTGTTGGTCTTCAAAGAAGCACAAATGCAACACAAGAAGTTATGCAGTCAAAATGCTTATACTCTGATTTTGGGTTAGATACCTTAACTCCTCATATTTTTGGTGATAATACAAGTTCACTTCACTTAGCAGCTAATCCAGTTTACCATGCTAGAATCAAGCATATTGAAGTCCACTATCATAATGTAAGAGAGAAGATAATGAGCAAGGATATTTAATTATCCTATGTTTCCACTAATATTCAATGTGCAGATATGTTGACAAAGTCATTGGATGGTGTCAAGCTAAACAGGTTCAAAGACTGATTGGACTGCTAGAAATCAAGGAGGATTGAAGACTCAAGCATAGTAGACTTGAGAGGGAGCTATTGGAGTATTTTATCCAAGCCTAATACTTGAAGCTTCATAAATGTAAAGCATTACTTATGCACGCTCTCAATGAGAAAGACATCGAAACATGCTCTTATAACTGTTGAAAAGTTATTACCTTGACAAAAAAAGTCTTTGAAGAAACTCATGGCCATGTTAGGCACAAATTATGAGCTAATTTAGGAGTGATTGATTAGCAAGATGATTCCTAAAATTTAGGGGAACTTTTACGTACAATCCCTCCAAGATTTGAATTCAAATATCACTATATAAACACCTATGTGTAGTCATGGATTAGAGCAGCACTTAGAGATACATTCTAGAGAGATTTTGATCAAGCACCAAGCCACATGTGAATCACACATTCTATTCCTCCTTTGCAAGCTTCATCTCCATTCAGCTTTAAATTGTTTGAGGTAATTTGATAAGTCTATTTTCATCATACCAATTTTCATAATCATTTGTTTATTACTTTACAAACTGCATTCATTTGAAGCTAACTAGGTATATTGGCAAGTTAACTCCTAAAATGTCGGGATGATACCCATATGTTGCTAGATTGATTTCTCTCAATATGGTCCATCAAAAATCATCAAATTTTTTGCTTTAGATTCATTATCTATTTAATTAAAATTGTGCAAAAGATCTCTGTTCAATTTTCAGCAGCCTGTGAGGTCTGGGTTAATTTCTAAAGTGCAATCCATCCCAAAATAGCAAGTTTTTTGCTTCATTCATTTTGTATCAACTAGTCTATTTTTTATGAATCAATTTGATATTGATACTCCAAAAGCACTAGGATTGTTTATATGCATCCTTAGCAAGCACAAGGTGTCTACATATCATCTATGAACTTACCTTGGCATGTGTAGAGCAGGTTTTGCAGCACCAGGCACATCTTTGGAGTGTATCACCCATCTCCCTTCACAACATGCATACATACACACACATGCATACTCATGCAGATCCATGCATAGATACACACATGCATATGCATAAATACATACACACATGCATAAACACGCATATGCATACACACACATACATACACACACATACACATATATACACATGTACACATACACACACATACACATATATACACACGTACACATACACACACATATATACACTCACATACACACATAAATACACATGCAGAGACACACATACACACATATACACATACATACACACACATACAAACACATATAGATACACACACATAGACAACATATACACATACACATACACACACATATATATACACTCATAGACACACACATATATATACACTCATAGACACACACATAGACATATACACACACACATAGACATATACACACACACACATACACACACACATACACATACACCCATATATAAACATGCATACACACATATACATGTACACATACACATACACATATGCATACACATACACATACACATACACATACACATACACATACACATACACATACACATACACATACACATACACATACACATACACATACACATACACACACATACACATACACATACACATACACATACACATACACATACACATACACATACACATACACATACACATACACATACACATACACATACACACACACACATACACATACACATACACATACACATACACATACACATACACATACACATACACATACACATACCATACACATACACATACACATACACATGCACATACACATACACATACACATACACATACACATACACATAAGCACACATATACATACACACACATAGAAACATACACATATACACACATGCATACACACACATACACACACACATAGATACACACATATACACGTACACACACATGTACATACACACACATACATACAGTCTGGATGCAGAGGTCAAAGGTGTGATAAGGTAGAACTCGTGAAGGGATGGCCCTAAGGCGAAATGAAGTAACTTATTTGAAGTGCTAGAAGGTCAACACTTGATTTAGATAGTGTGAAGGCTAACATTAAGTTCATCTCAGCATGTTTTGAGGGGCATCCACTGCTATTAGAGTGGGTTCAACCCCTGCATCTAGCCTAAGAGGCAAAGGCACCAATCAAGTAACCTTATCAAAAATTGGGTTTTTTTTTAAGGAAGTTTAGCATACCCTACTCTCCCAAACTTTAATTAATAGAAAGAACAATTGCACAAGTGAACGGGCTTAGCACCCATCGGACCCCCTGAGTCCATAGGACAACAAAAAACTATTGTACAAGTGAACGTTAGAAGTACATAGGTATTTGTTCTCTCTCTCTCTCTCTAACTAGTGTGGCCAAATAATATGCCTCGATTGCAACTACTAGATCCTACGTGAGCTCCTTTGAAGTGTGGATGTATGCAGCTTTTGATTTGCATGGTTTGGATCATTGGCATCTTGGATGAACTTAGGAGATGTGGCCTCTCCACTTGCAACCTATAAGTGTTTTGGTGTGGCCTTTGACCTAGCGAGTGGAGACTTTTCTAATTAATATCTATAGTTTTAGGGCATTATTTATGGCTACATGTTACAATAGGTAAGGGGAAGATTTGCTTAAAGGCTTTTGGAGATCAACGGGTAGGAAAAGAGTTTCCTATAATCCAACATCTTTTGAAACTTCTTCGACTTCTCTAGTCTAAGTGCTTTAGTGAAAATACCAGCAACTTCCTCATCCATTCTAACATAGAGGATTTCAATATAACCTTCCAATACCTTTCCTCCGATGAAGTGATAATGTATCCCAAGTATGCTTTGTTCTAGAATTGAAAATTGTGCTTATTGTATATTACTAATTTTATTACAATAAATGATAATAGGCTTCCACACTTCTACACCTAAGTTTGCAAGTAGCATCTCTAGCCATGATGCCTCACATATTGCCATTGCAACACATTGGGACTCGCCATCTATACTCGACAAAATAGTCCATGTGATAATAGCAATCCCAAGTGAAAATAGAAAATCACTAGTATATCTTCTATCTAAACCAGTGCCATCCTGATTTGCATATGTGTACCCTTGAACCTGCAATTCAACACCAGCTTCATAAAGCAACGAATAATTGGAAGTAGCACTCACATAACATAGAGTGTGTCTTAGAGCATATAAATGTGGTATCCTAGGAAAGTGCATAAATGAACTATGAAGTTTCATAGTGTAGCTTAGATTAGGCCTTGTAAACCACTATCATACTATGTGAGATGACAATGTATACTAAAAAAGAATATGCTTTCATGTATCAAGAATACATAGAATTTCCGGAGATTCTTGATATGAACCACTTTGAAGATGTGGACCTGCGTTGCAGACTCCAAATGAAGGTCAAGATCACTCTCAATTGGACATGACAATATAACCTAAATAACAATATATTAAAAAACAATATGTTTTCATGTATCAAGAATACATAGAATTTCTTGAGATTCTTGATATGAACCACTCTGAAGACATGGACCCGCGTTGCAGACTCCAAATGAAGGTCAAGATCACTGTCAATTAGAAATCCAAGAGAAATGAGCTATAGATGCTTCCCTATAGCAAGATGGAGTTCACATAGAGGTTGTGTGTGTGTAGTTTCAAATCGTATAGCTTTTCGCATGAAGGAGAGTGTGATGAAACCATCATACTCTAGTGCAAAATGTGTAGAGGGTTGAAGCGCCACTCATAGAAAAATATGTGTGAGTAGATAGGAAAGAGGCAAGCGAAGTAAATCATGTACCTGTACTCATAACGTGTATCATGTGATGGAAGATGTGTGTGGCCTATAAGTGGTTTCGAGTGTCATGTCCATCAAGCGAGTGGGAGGTATTGATCAAGGCGTATGTGGAGCATAGGTCCTCTGATCGTGCCAAGTGTTAGGGCACAAGTGAGTGATTTGTGAAGTTAAAATACATGGACCAAGGTGTGATTAGAAGGCGAATAGGTAAGAAGGAGCCATTAAGGACTTATAGGTCGTATAAGAAGACTTTGAAAAGGGCCTAAGTCTCGATCATGCACTTACAGTTGGTTGGGAAAATGGTTTGTTTCGTAACTTAAGATTCACAACCCATTTAGGCCACATGGAGGGAGGAATCCGTTGGAATTTTCCTAGAACAATTGTCAGATAATATGATTAGTTAAACAACATAAGGCACATGGAGAGGAGCTTTGAAATCACCCCCTACCTTGCCTTACTCCTTTGCCTCTTCCTCTTGAACCTCTACCTCTACCTGCAGAGTTTGCTTTAGAGGTACTACCTTGATCATTAGACTTTTTATTATTGCCTTTACCACCTTTGTTCTTATTCTTATCTGTATATAGGGCAGAGGATCGGTTACCTTTTGACTTGTCCTTGTTGGTGCATTTTACCCAAGCCTACATGCTTGATATGTTTGATATCATCCTCATTTGTAAGTCACATGAGTAGTCATGTGAACACCTCTTGTAAAAGAGTTCATTTTTATCTCTTGTAATTAAAAAAAGAAAAAGGAAAAGGATGGCTTACCTCATGCATGATGTAAAAGCAATTTCATGGCTCTAACTACCAAAACCCACGACTTTTTGAGCTGAGAGAATATCTCCTAACTTTGGCGATCACTTTTAGGTGGAGCCATTTGAATTCAAATTCAAAACTCCCTCCAAGAATAGCTATAAAAAGAGCAAGAAGGAAGAGGCGATTAGCAAGCCTTGTACGTGACCACTTCATGTCATTTTGTAGAGATTGAAGAGCTGACTCCATAGCTCTATCATTCTACTCCGATTGTGCAAAGATTCATTGCCAATGTGGTTGTAATCATATGTGAATCTATACATTTATTATCATCTACTTCTCTGTTTTGTTCTCTGCTATACTCACTCAGAGCAGTACCTTCAGAAGGTCATATCTCGAGTTTTACTAAACCTTTTTCAGTGATGTAAAGTGCGTTGGATATTTCTCACTGTCTAGTTTCTAGCTATAAATTTTCAACGTCATTGAATTTATACTTTTGGAGATATATGCATTTTACTACTCACTGGTCTATCTCTGCAGAGCCTCGAGAATGGTGGACATGTTCCAGAAATTGATGAAACTTGTTCTCAGTGCTCAGTCCATCATTTGAAATGTTTTAACTTGGATTGGGAATCTTGATAAGTCTATTTGCTATGCCCAAAAGGAATTTTTCTAATTCCTACCAGGTTGAGAGGACTCTTCATTTTTTCCAGCAGGTGTATGTCCAAAAATAGCAAGTTTTGGGAGCTAGTCATTTCGCAACTAGTCTGTCTTGACTTAAACTTTTGGGATACATGTTCCAAAGTACTTGGCTGATATTTTGGTGGATTTAGGAAGCTTAAAGGGTCTACTAATCAACTCTGAAGTCTCAGTTGGCTGGTGTGAAGCTGGTTGTAGCAGCACCTACTCATCTTTGGATTGCATCCACCATCTCTCTTCACAGTCCTCATTCTTCATAAGCTTTGCCTCATGTGTTAACAATTGTCCCATGAGGGTGTTGAATATCAGCAACGTGCATATCCATGTAGAGGTCCCTGGTTGTGGTGAAAGCTTCCCATTTTTCATGTGCCCTTATTCCATTGATAATTTGCCTCACTATTTGCTCTTGATCAATGACTTGTCCAATGCTCCCAAGTTGATCTGCTGTGTCCATTTTTGTGACAAAATCAATCACGCTTTTCTTGGGCATCTTCTTGAGTATAGTGAACTCCATCCATAGTTGATTCTCCCTTGCTTTAAGACTTGATGAGGAGAATGCTTCAAGATCATTCCAAGTCTCTTGTGAAGTTTCCCAATTCTTGATGTGTGGAAGTGAAAAATCAAGGGTTGCATTAAGAATGTATGACCTGGCGAGAGCATCCTTTGAGCACCATGTGGTTAACCTCTCTTGTTCTTCTTGAGTCGGTTGTCCCTTGCTTCTAAGGATTGACATCATCTCATCTCTAGAAATGTAACAATAGAGGTTTCTCCTTTGAAGATACGCTTCCATTCTAAGTGACCAAGCTGAGTAATTACCTCGATCCAATTTTTCTATTGATGAAGGAAATCTATCTCCCACGTTGATTTGTTGTTGCTCTAATACCATTGTGAGGAGATGGTTGGGTATGCAATCGGATGTTGGAATTTTCCGTTTCCATTCTATATGTGCGAGTGGCATTTGAACCTTGAAGCTCAAGCGAGTTGAGGCCTTGCGCATCGTGTGAACGTTCGAGATCAAGGCTTTCATATTGGCATGTAAAAAGGGGCAGAGAAGGAGTTGGATGGCATGCTACCTTCTCTTGTGGAAGTCTCACAATGGAACCCTGATGGTTGAAGAGCCTGGACGAAGCCCTTAGGAAGTTGAGGTTCATGGCGACATCTTGGGTCCTAGAAAGACCATACATTATCAGCAAAGGGCCTACAGTACCTTACCTTGCAGCCCAAGGCCACTAGCTATTCCAAAAACAGCAGCTAGAATGAAGAGCTTAAAGGGCGCAAGAGGCCCATGCATGTGTGCCACTAAGTGTGGCGTAGATTGCTTCTGATTAGTCATTTGAAGGTGAGTTAAAGTGATTGAAGAGATGCATGTTAGGCTAAGCTTAGCAACCTTTGAGTCATGAAATCGAGGCGCCATAAGAAATAGAGTGGCTACTACGCATCGCATGTTGCCTCTCCGAGAAGTCATGCTCACGGGCGACTGAAAAACTTGGTTTCAGACTTTGAAGGTGGTATGTTGCAGCTTGTAATTTGTGTTGTGCTTGCAGTTTTTTTTTTCATCTCTATGGTGCCAGACATCTCCGTTGTAGTCTAGTCGGTTAGGATACTCGGCTCTCACCCGAGCGACCCGGGTTCAAGTCTCGGCACCGGAATTTTCTGTATAAGATTACATAGTCAATCTGTAGCTGATTCATCATGTCTTGGAGCATGATCTCAATGATGTCACACATCCGTAGCCCCCTTCATACTATTTGGAATGCAAGAAATCCAAGACCCATACTTTTTTGGGATGCAACACCTACTCGAAAACATCAAACCCTTTATATGACCATGTAGCTAGACACTGCACATGGGATTGATTCCGTATCAAAAAGACCACCACCCCATGGTGTAAACATCAACTTTTGTAGCATGTGTTATGGAACTACAGAAACCAAATCTATTCAACATGCAAGATACCTTTGAATTTCTAAAAGATATTTTGATAGGAAAGATGGGAACTACATGCTTGAGGCTACTCAAAAGATTTGACATGCTTTGAACTTGCTTAACTAAATTCACTACTATGTCGATACCTTATCTCAAACACATGGGATTCTACTTTGCCATAGGACCACTTCTCTTTGACTTCATGGAGACCCACCAAATGTGGAGCACTAAAAGATTACTTTGGTCACCTCAAATATTTGCAAATCCGGGATCCACGAACCTTCAAACAAGCATTCCACACACATCTCTTTGGGACAAACTTAGAGATTTGCAGAAAGGTAACATCTTGTCTCGCAACAAGACACATGGCATTTGAAATTTTAGGAAGGGAAATATCCATGATTTTGGTTGATTTTGAGGACGGAAGGTTGTTGTTGTGAACCGTATAACACAAAGCTTGCTAGCTTCAAGTGATGGGGGCCAACTTCAACTGTCAATCCAAGTTTCTTACCCTAGTCGAGTGTATGGAGATGCGTCAAATTGAACATATGAAGCTCAAAGACCACAATTGGATGAAGTTTGACATCTCAAAATTGTAAATGAAGAGCACCAAGCATGTAGAGCATGCAAATACTTGTAGCTCCCACTAGACAGATGAGGGCACGAGACACCTCTCAAAACCATGAAAGCATATCAAATTGAAGAGCACCACACATGTAGAGCACGTTGATCCTATTGGCTACACACAATAGGAAGATGGAGCTTTTTGATACTTGTGGAGAATGAGTTCTCCTATAAAAAATAAGAAGCGTGTAGTCAACCCTTGTAGGTCTAGCACTTGGAAAAACAACCACACCTTAGATTGCTTTCTCCTCTAAATACTTTAATGCAGAAAAATGGACTGTATCTCAAAAAGTTTGAACAAAACTGCCCACTCAAATTTTGCTAGACCTGTAGCAGACTTCGAGACGCGTATAATGTCGAACAAAAACTGGTGTATACCTTTGGCACAAAAAGAAGAAATAGCCTGCACAAGCACTATGATAGTGCATTAAATTTGTGCGATTCTGAGACTGCAACCAGAGGAGTGTCAATGGTGCCCTAGATGAAGCGACGACCTACTTCGATACCAATTGTTGGAGATAGACGTCTGTGGAAGCACCCAAAGAGCACAAGGAAGGAGAAGAAGCTTGGAGCACAACACACAATACTAAATGTATTACTACAGAATGTACAAAGATAAGTAGCCCATTAGGGCAATAGGCATATATACAAGCCGAGGAAAAAAAACCTCCTAAAGAGGGAAAAGAGTGCCCTAGTGGTCCTAGTGTGTTCACACACATCACTACATAAATATATCAACAAATCTCTTGATGATGCACATGAATGGGATTCAAACAAATTAGATAACACTTGGTATATTGATAGTGGATGTAGCCACCATATGAGTTGAATGCTTCTTGGTTTACTAATCTACATGCTCCTAAAGGTAAGGGACATGTAGGAATAGGTGATGATACAACCCATGAGATCTCCCATGTTTGAGATGTAGTTTTGGATGACAAGGATGAAGGAAGATGTCTCTAGGATGTCTTGCATGTACCTACCATCACAAAGAACTTGGTGTCTGTAGGGCAAATGGTTGAAAGAGGCCATCAAGTAAGGTTCAACAAAGGTGGATGTTTTTTGGAGAACCCTAAGAAAGGGTGCAAGGTCATAGCAAGAGGAAGGAATCAAGGGAGACTCTTCACCATGGAGGTCCACTCAACATGTCTGCTTCACATATGGAAACAAGAAGATTTCAGAGTTGAACTTGTGGCACAATAGGATAGGTCACATAAACATACAAAGAATGAAGGAAATGCAATTCAAGAGATAGGTTAAAGGGCTTCTTAACTTCCAAGGACAAGGTATGAAGCTTTATGTGAATCTTGTCAACTAAGGAAGCAAACAAGACTTCCATTCAAGAAGACTGGCTACATAAGGCAACATCCATTAGAGTTATAGATGTGTGGGGGCCAACCAAAGAGCAATCCATTCGAGGTAACAAGTACTTTTTCAATTTTTTAGATGATTGCATAAGGATGGTTTGGGTTTATTTCATAAAAACCAAATGAGATGTGTTTACATGTTTCAAAGCATTCAAGGCAATGGTAGAGAAGGAAACATGTACATATATCAAGAAGCTAAGTCGGATGGAGGGGGAGATTATTTTTCCAATGAATTTTCTAATTTATTCTGGGATCAAGGCATCAAGAGGCAAGTACCATGTAGGTACACACCATAACAAAATGGGGTAGCAGAGAGAAAGAATATATACATTGCGAAGTTCACTAGAGTAATGCTTAACGAGATGAATGTACCTAACATGTTTTGGAGTGATGCAACAAATACCGCCCTGTATCTTATGAATAGGGATCCTACCTCATGGATCCATGGATTGACACCATATCAAGCCTATTATGGTAAGAAACCTGATCTTTCCCACTTGAAGATGTTTTGATGTACTTTTTATGCACATGTGCCAAGTGAATTGAGGCACAATCTACAAGCAATGGCATAAAAGTGTGTGTTCCTAGGATATTTGAATGATCATAAAGGTTACAGGTGCTTCAACCCAGATACAAAGGACTTGAGGATATCAAGGGATGTAGCATTTGATGAGATACACCCTTGGTATAAGAAGTATGATTATATGCAAGAAAATGAAGAAGAAAGGCACAAACATGATGAAGAACAAATCGACTTAGAGCGGAGTGTCCAAAGGTGTTCCATCAATGAAGATAGTTCAAGCATGACCTCACCATTGAGGGAGAGACCTTCATCAAGGTATGAAGCACAATCAATCAACAAAGGCAAAGAAACATTGTTAGAGTTGGATGAAAAAGGTAATGAGGTTGAAGATGACAAAGGACACATGATCTAGAAGGAAGACACATCAAAGAAAGAGATAAAATACCCAAGGCAAAGGAGGTTTATTCCTCCAAAAGGTGAAGAAAGGAAGTATTATAGGATTAAGTATCCAACTCATTATGCATACATGAACAAAGTAGTAGAAGATCATGCGCCCAATTGTTATGAAGATGCAAGCATGTATGAAGATGCATGATTCTTATATGGAAACTCATTATGCATACATGAACAAAGTAGTAGAAGATCATGTATAAAGTAAAGAGAATTCAGATGCATCTATTTCTAGGTTCAAAGAAAGATTGGTGGCCAAGGGTTTTGCACAAACCTATGGAGTGGACTTTGAAGAGACATTCAGCCCTATGGAAAAGATGAGCACAATTAGGACACTCATTGCAATGGTTGCAAGCCAAGGATGGAAGCTCTTCCAATTGGATGAAATCTCCCATTTTGAAGATGTAGCTTTGGATGACAAGGATGAAGGAAGATGTCTCTAGGATGTCTTGCATGTACCTACCATCACAAAGAACTTGGTGTCTGTAGGGAAAATGGTTGAAAGAGGCCATCAAGTAAGGTTCAAAAAAGGTGGATGTTTTTTGGAGAACCCTAAGAAGGGGTACAAGGTCATAACAAGAGGAAGGAATCAAGGGAGGCTCTTCACCATGAAGGTCCACTCAACATGTCTGCTTCACATATGGAAACAAGAAGATTTCAGAGTTGAACTTGTGGCACAAGAGGATAGGTCACATAAACATACAAAGAATGAAGGAAATGCAATTCAAGAGACTGGTTAAAGTGCTTCTTAACTTCCAAGGACAAGGTATGAAGCTTTATGTGAATCTTGTCAACTAAGGAAGCAAGCAAGACTTCCATTCAAGAAGACTGGCTACATAAGCCAACATCCATTAGAGTTAGAGATGTGTGGGGGCCAACCAAAGAGCAATCCATTCGAGGTAACAAGTACTTTTTCAATTTTATAGATGATTTCATAAGGATGGTTTGGGTTTATTTCATAAAAAACAAATGAGATGTGTTTACATGTTTCAAAGCATTCAAGGCAATGGTAGAGAAGGAAACATGTACATATATCAAGAAGCTAAGGTCCAATGGAGGGGGGGGATTATTTTTCCAATGAATTTTCCAATTTCTTATGGGATCAAGGCATCAAGAGGCAAGTAACATGCAGGTACACACCATAACAAAATGGGGTAGCTGAGAGAAAGAATAGATACATTGCGAAGATCGCTAGAGTAATGCTTAATGAGATGAATGTACCTAACATGTTTTGGAGTGATGCAGCAAATACCCCCTTGTATCTTATGAATAGGGCTCCTACCTCAAGGATCCATGGCTTGACACCATATCAAGCCTATTATGGTAAGAAACCTCATCTTTCCCACTTGAAGATGTTTTGATGTACTTGTTATGTACGTGTGCCAAGTGAATTGAGGCACAATCTACAAGCAAAGGCATAAAAGTGTGTGTTCCTAGGATATTTGAATGATCATAAAGGTTACAGGTGCTTCAACCCAGACACAAAGGACTTGAGGATATCAAGGGATGTAGCATTTGATGAGATACACCCTTGGTATAAGAAGTATGATTATATGCAAGAATATGAAGAAGAAAGGCACAAACATGATGAAGAACAAATCAACTTAGATCTAAGTGGCCAAAGGTGTTCCATCAATGAATATAGTTCAAGCATGATGTCACCATTGAGGGAGAGACCTTCATCAAGCTATGAAGCACAATAAATCAACAAAGGGAAAGCAACATTGCTGGAGTTGGATGAAGAAGGTAATGAGGTTGAAGATGACAAAGGACACATGATCTAGAAGGAATCCACATCAAAGAAGAGATAAAATACCCAAGGCAAAGGAGGTTTATTCCTCCAAAAGGTGAACAAAGGAAGTATTATAGGATTAAGTATCCAACTCATTATGCATATATGAACAAAGTAGTAGAAGATCATGTGCCCAATTGCTATGAAGTTGCAAGCATGTATGAAGATGCATGATTCTTATATGGCAACTCATTATGCATACATGAACAAAGTAGTAGAAGATCATGCGCCCAATTGTTATGAAGATGCAAGCATGTACACCAAATGGAAAGAGGAAAATGCAAGAAGAGATTGATGCACTTGAGGGGAATCAAACATGGAATCTAGTGCCCAAGAAGGATAACATGAAGGTAATAGGTAATAAGTGGGGGTATAAAGTAAAGAGGAATTGAGATGCATCTATTTCTAGGTTCAAAGCAAGATTGGTGGCCAAGGTTTTTGCACAAACCTATGGAGTGGACTTTGAAGAGACATTCAGCCCTGTGGAAAAGATGAGCACAATTAGGACACTCATTGCAATGGTTGCAAGAAAAGGATGGAAGCTCTTCCAATTGGATATCAAGAATGCCTTTCTCAATGGAGACTTGGAGGAAGAGGTATACATGGAGCAACCAATAGGTTTTATTCATAAAAAGTTTCCACATCATGTTTGTAGGTTAAAGAAGGTACGTTATGGCCTAAAGCAAGATCCAAGGGCTTGGAACCAAAGATTGGTGGACTTTTTGATCAAATGTGGTTACAATCAATGCGAGGTGGATCCATCTCTTTTCATCAAACAAAGAGGAGAACTTGTAGTCTACATGTGTGTGTATGTAGATGATCTTATCATTATAGGTAACGATAGAAAAGCCATTGAGGAGATCAAGGCAAAGCTTGAAAAGGAGTTTAGGATCTTTGATCTTGGAAATCTTAGATATTTTCTTGGCATTGAAGTTGTCTACAAAGAAGAAGGTATTATGCTCATACAAAGTAAGTATATTCTAGACGTAGTTGAGAGGTTTGGGATGCTACATTGAAAGCCTATTTCAAATCCCATGGAATTTAATGTAAAGCTAAGATCCATTGATGGAAAACCATTAGAGGATGTAACTTTGTATCGATCTATTGTAGGAACTTTCAATTATGCCACAATAACTAGGCCCGACATAGCATATGAAGTTGGAGGGTTATCATAGTTTATGCATAGTCCAAGGACTACACACTTGCAAGCTACAAGAAGAATGTTATGATATCTCAAGGCCACTATAAATGAAGGGCTGTTATACTCAAAGATTACAAGTGGTTACCTACTCATGCTCGGTAGCAAGATCATCTCATGGATTTCAAAGAAGCAACCCACAGTGGCATTATCTTCCATTGAGGCTGAGTATAGAGCTTTGGCTCAAGTCACATGTGAGATAATGCGGATTAAGAAGTTATTTGTGGAACTTAATTTGCAGGTTGAAACATATCCAATCTTTTGTGACAATATGAGTAGCATTCATCTAGCATGGAATCCGGTCTATCATGCTAGAACCAAGCAAATTGAAGAGCACAATCACTTCATAAGGGAAAAGGCGATATCCAAGGAAGTTTCCATACATGATATTGGTACCAAGGACCAAGTTGCTAACGTGTTACAAAGTCTTTGTATGGAATGAAGATTTTAAAGTTCAAGCAATTCATCAACATGAAGGAGCTTGGATGAAGACGAAGAATTGAGGCTTCAAGGGGAGTGTTAAAAGTCAAGCTTCAAGCTACAAATTCATGGGAAATCAACCATGGACATGTGGAGCAATCTAAGAAAGCCAAAAGCCATGCGATTCCATCATGCAAAGTCACTCAACGAATCCCCAAGCCATATCAACTAATTCCTCCAATTTAGGGGGCTGATTTGGAAAGATAGTTCCTAGATTTTAGGGCACACTTCTCATTATAAAAGGAGCATGTATACCAACTTCTTTTAGGCCATCTTCTTGGAGTTTTAAATCATTTAGAGTGAACAATAAGTGCTAGAGTTGTAATACAAAAGCCTCATGCTTAAGCTACCCCCTTGCTTGATTGTTTGTTTTCTTTGAGTAGGCATATTTATGTGTGTGCACAGGCAATGTTGCAACTCTCTACCCCTGAGTTGTTAGCATTGGTTCTCCCTCCTTGTGTATACATTTTATCTAATTTGTATCTCACTGAATAGATATTAGAGCATATCTTAAGCTCACAAATTCTTTGGATCATTCTCTGAGAATTCGGGTAGAAACATTCTTTTTAGTGGAGTTGGGTGATTGCTATCTCTCTTTGTGTGTAAGATCTATTGGAATTATTTTGCTTTGAGTTGTAAGGGCTGGTTCTCCTTTTCTATTTATCCATTTTCTATGATTTTGGTGTCATTAGGTAGCTATTAGTAGGTTCTAAAGCTAACTTAATCTTGAGATTCATTCTCTATCCACTCTTTGAGAAAAGCTTGCTAGAGTGAAGTGAGGTCTCTCTTTGACTAGTAGCTATGAGCATTCAACTAGCTTATCTTGTGGAAATTTTTTCTCTTTGTGTAATAATCCATTTGGAGTGAAATTTCTTTTTCTGGAAAGGGTGTCTACTACAAGTCCACAAAATCTCACTAGAGTTCTCTTCATATGCTCTGAGAAAGAGCATTTTTGGTGCCAAAATTTGTATTTAGACCACCATTTGTGGAACTTGCATACAACACACTCATACTCTCAACATACTATCTATTCTCTTGTTTTCTATGTATTTATGAAGGTTTGCACATGCAGATACAAAGAAGCATTGTGAAGCCATCCAAAAAACATAATCTACACCACAAGGAGCTTGGAGGCTCCCCTTCATTGGTATCAGAGAAGTTTTGCATGTGGAAGCACATGTCCTTCCTAGTCTGCACAATGTTATCGAAACTTACAACCTGCAAAACACCTCATTAGCATGAAGGGTTACGACTAAGGCAGCAAACAAGGCATAGACATTGGCATACCTTGTCATCTAAGTCACCAAATTCACTATTGGTGCCATTGGATGCACACAAGAGAGGACCTCAACGATCAAGAAAGATGGAGGTTCTTGGTATTTACCGAGTGATCACCCATTCTAGTATCCTTTGTTTTGGGGTTTCCTTAACTGCCAATCTCTTGCCACTAAGCTACACTTATGTGGTGTTTGAGGAGGGGGAAAGATTAAGTTTCACATTACTTTTAGCACATTTTGGGCCCTCAAGGATTCATTATTTGCTTTCAAAGCCTCTCATTTGGTAGCCTAGCTGACCCAAAACACCACTTTCACTGGGAAGCGAAGGTCTAACAATAATCATCCCACAATAAGAAACACAAGATGTCTAACAATGAGCCCTTGGATAATGTTGTAGCCCATGGAGAATATTATAAACACTCAAATGTGGAGCATTGAAAGATTACCTTGATCACCTCAAATAGTTTCCAAGGCAGGATCAACAAACCTTCAAACAAGCATTTCACAGACGTTTCTTTGGGAGGAATTTAGAGAATTGTGGAAAGGTAACATCTTGTCTAGCAACACGACATGTGGCATGTGAATTATTAGGGAGGGAGATATCCAAGATTTTGGTAAACACAAAGCTTACTGGCTTCAAGTGATGGGGGTTGAACTTTGGCTATCAATCCAAGTGTCTTACCCTAGTCGTGTATATGGAGACACATCACTATAAACGTATGAAGCTCAAAGAACCTGAAGAGGATGAATTCCAACATATCAAAAATCCAAATGAATAGCACCAAGCATGTAGATCATGCAAATATTTGTAGTTCCCACTAGACAAATGAGGGCATGGTACACATCCAGGACACCATGAAAGCATATCAAAGTGAAGGGCACTAGGCATGTAGAGCATGCTAGATAGATAAGGCCGTGGGACACTATGGGAAACCTCGAGAAAACCATGAACACATATCATAGAATATCATATAATAAAGACAAGATGCCAATTTTCTAGAAAAAGAGTTATATACAAAAATACAAGGGCCATACTTGTATGGGATGCAACGTCAACTAGATACAGAGCAAAAATTTTGTATGAATATGTAGCTAGATGCTACAAATGGGACCTATTTGGTATTAAAAGGACCAAAACCCCATGGTGTCAATATCTACTAAAATAACCTTATATATCATGTCCTACTAAATGAAAATGGCCAACTCTATACTACATTCTAGATACTTTTGAATTTTTTAAGGAGATTTTGAGTACCACTTATCTTTGACTTGAGCGAGACCCCCAATATAGAACATTGCAAGCTTACTTTGATCACCTCAAATATTTACCAAGCTGGTATCTACAAAACTTTGAAGAAGCATTTCATATAGGTTTCTTTGAAGACACTTAGGGATGTATGGAATGGCAACATCTTGTCTAACAACAAGATTCATGGTACGTGAAATATTTGGCAAAGAATTATCCATGGTTTTGGTTGACTGAGGACGTAAGGTGCTAAGTGGAAAAAACTCTTAGATGTTGGATGTGTAGAGGAGGTTCTAGCTAGGATCTATGGGCAAATGCTTCAAGCCCTTAACCTCATTTTGAAGAAGATGGACATAAATTAGGAGGGGGAAGTTGTTGAGAGGGAAATTGATAAAGAAGTAGATAAGAAGTATTATGGGCTTATACATATATCTAGCACCCAATCCAACCTCACTATGACCAAAAGAATTTCAAAACGTTTTAACCATTATCTTTTTGATACCTAGGAGAGCATAAATCTATTTGAAAATGTTCTTTCTTTTCGATGCCTAAGTTTTTGAAAGGTGAAAAGAGTCCTCGAGCCTCAAAGGATAAGTGGGATTTTCTTTTTAGAAGCTTTTGTAGCCTCTGGTAATTTTTTTAAAGGATAGGTCTAATTCTGGTTCAAAAAGGTCCAAAAGCGTATGCATATATATGAATTGAGGCTTTGACAAGAAGTAGTGAGCTTCTTCCATTTTTGTACTTGAAAAATTCATAATTCTCTCCTTAATCGCTCCATTTCTAAGATAAAGGGCTAAATCCTATGGGGAGATGCCTTTTTTCTCTCTTATCTACTATCCCTAGTCACTATATGAGACTAGTGTGCATGTGAGTGTTTTTTTTCCTCAAAATACTCTCTAATCTCTAGGTTCTTGGTATTGTGAGGGGTTTGCTCTGTCTAGTGGTCCACAAAGTGAAGGAACCTCTATAAAAGGGGTAGGCATGTTGTCATAGGATGCACTCCAACATCAATTTTCCCATCAAGTGGTGTTATCCCCCAATAGAAGGAGTTTTTGCCACATGGAAATGGTTGTATATGGTGCTAAATACTTTTTGGTGTGTAGGAACTTCATTAAATATGTTGAGATCCTTTTTGAAAATGATTTTACTAGAGTTTCTAACAATGGTTGTAGCTCTCAAGCCTTTGGAATCCAAAGATCGACCAAAGGGTCTTGGCTATTAAAGCTTTAGATGGTGATCAACTCCATGAGCACGTGGTTACTTACAAGAATCTACCCAATTTGTGTTTTAAGTGTTATAGACAAGGACACCGCATTAAAGATTGTCCTCTATTAAATGTTAACATTTCTTAATTACACAGTGAAATCAATAATGTTGGCACATCTTATGTTGTTCATGAAGCTGCAAGGTCCAAAAGGACCCCTTGGAAAATCGTAAAACAAGACTCCTCGTCCCTCCAATTTATTTGATGTTTTAAATCCAATGTTAGATGATATGGGAAACGATTCTAAGTCCAATGCATTTTAAGGTAAATAGAACCTGAATGCTCAAGTTTTTGGTGTAACTGATTTTCAATCTTCCCATCAAAATAAAAGTATGAGAAATGGAGACAAACCCATTGAAAGGTGGATTCTTGTTGATAGTAGGATAAAAAAGATACTTTTTCAACTTTAGGAACCTAGGAGTGATCTCATTTCTTTAGATAGATACCATTTTGATAATTATGTTTTTGGGCATGGTGTCTTTGCTGTTGCAAATAAAGCATCAAAAAAGAAGAAAATAAGTGAAATGTCCCAAAGTTTTGACGATGGTGAAGATATGTCCATGAACATGAGGAAGATGTTTTGTCGGTCCCTAAGCCAAAGAGTAAATTGTATGAATGCTTTTGATCATTAAAGACCCATGTTTTCATAATCAAATTTATCACCGTTTCTATGCATGTGTGTTTCTTTAAAATGTAAGGGTTCATGCCAAAACTATTAATTCCTACCGTAATCATATCTCTTTTAGGCCCTCTTATATCCAAAATAGCTTAAGGATTGCATTTTTGGCCAAGTGAGTTATCTCAATATTGTCTACCACTCTCATAAGTGGTTTGTGACTAACATGCCTCTTGGAGAGGAACTTCTGTCAATAGTGTGCTCTCTTCACTTTTTGTCACCTCATTAGAGAGGTTGCTTTTAGTCACACTCGTTAGTGGGCTGATGTCCTTATGGAAGTTCATATTGAACATTGTTTTGTTAGTGTTTGTGTTTCTAACTGTTCTTTGGAAAGATTTGTCTACGCTTGAAGGCACTCTCATGTTCATGGGAGACTTCACTGTCATGGTAATATACATCAAAGAGGGTTTCAAAAGATGGGCTTCATCATCTACAGGGTTGAAAAAATGGATTGGTACAACCTGATGTATTCCTATGACCTTACAAATATTTCTTCCTCTTCAGGTTTCAATTGGAATAGTACAAAGTTTTGGGACTCCTTCCTCCCGTTAGAGAAGGTACCGTTTGGTGCATATTAACACTAATGTCATTAAGTTGATTAACAAAAGAGGACCCAAGGATGCTCTTAACAATTGGATGCCTATCTCATGTTTGACTTCCATCTACAAGATCTTTTCTCTCCAACTTGACTAAAATACTCAAGACCCTCATGGATAAAACCATCTAGAAAAAATTTCATGAAGGCAAGATACATCCTTGATGCTATTATTTGTCTTTGGGAAGGAATGGAGTATGCTAAAAAGCATGGTGTTATAAAGTTGCAAGGCTGAATATCATGATAACATTAGGTACAATTGGAGTATTAAACAAAACTTGGCCTTGTGGTTATGACTCAAGGATGGAAAGGAGGAGGTTTTGAGCTCAACCCCCATGGAGAGCATGGGGAGAGTTTTTCCCAAATAGGTCCAGATTCTTCTAGAATCATCCATTCAAGTTAACATGAAACTCAACTCAAATGGTGAGTACACCTACCAATAGTAGACTCCAGTAGAAGGTCCTAAAGAAACGGTGGAGAATGAACATCTAAAAGTAGCTCCAATTATAGGTCAGTATTATCCCAAGGATCTATATAACAAGAAGTTGGTTGGAGAATCAGAGGTCACTCTCTCTAGCATGGAGAGTAGGTTCTTTATATTTGTATCAGAGCACAACTTCCATGGAGATGGTGGCTAGTCATCTTCTTCAAGCTTCCATGTTGCAATTTGGTGATTCATCATCTTCTTAGAAGATTGGGAAGTAGACAAGGATAAGAATATAATGAGACTGCTCCTTACAACAATATCAACAAGATGAACTAACTTGAGTTGAAATCCAACTCACGCAATGAGATATGCCTATGTGTATTTATTTGCTTATATGCAAAGTAAGCTAGCTCAGGGCTAGCTTATGCTTGAAAAAACGTACACCAATGATTCCTCTAAAACTCATGGAAGAAGCCCCTGAACTTGTAAAAGTAATTGTTTATATAAGGGTATTTGTTTTATGTCAATTTGAATTCAAATGAACCATTAAAATCACCTCGACTTTGTCCTTCATGGTAGTTGATTCCTTTCACTTAGAACCCATGAAATGACTTTTTGGATTGACAAAAAATTGATTAGTAATGTGGAATTTAATGGAAGACCTCATTCACATATTGTTCGAGATGTAAGGGTCATCTCACCTTACCCATATATCATATACATATATCATTTATAGAGCATTGCCTCATAGAGATCATTATGTGGGTTTTGAGGCTCCCATGCATGTATGCACATCTCTTGTATTGATATATTTAGGTAGTAATGTGTGTGAACACACTAAGACTGTCGGGGCACTTTTTTCCCTCTTTAGGAGGTTTTTTCCCCCCCTTGTATATACGCCTATAGTCCTAACAAGTTACTTATCTTTGTACATTCTAGTGGTGATACATTCAGTATTGTGTGTTGTGCTCCAAGCTTCTTCTTCTTCCTTGTGTTGTTTGTGTGCTTCCACAAACATCTAACTCCAACAATTGGTATCAGAGCAGGTCACCGCTTCATCTAGGGCATTGTCGGAAATCCTTCGATCACAGTCTCATAATCACACAAAATTTGGTGTGCATATTGAGTGTGATTAGGAGATCAAAACAGCTTCATTGTGTGGTACTGAAATCATGATCTAAGCTCATTTCGGCCTCTCAATGCACTATTGCAGTGCTTGTGTAGGGTACTTTGTCTTTTTGTCAAAGATATATACAGGTTTTGGTTCACCAGTATAAGCATCTCAAAGTCTGCTACAGGTTTAGCAAAAAGCGATAGGGTAATTGTGTTCATCTTTTTGAGATACAGTCAATTTTTTGCATCAGGGTATTTTAGTCAGTGGCCATTGCTAAAAGTAGTGATGTATTCTGTATGTTAGCTATTGAGGATAAGTTGGATGGTATGAATTATGCATTATGGGCTTATGTGATGCATCATGTATTGGTCACAAAAGGACTGCGGAATATTGTGTAGGGTGTTGAAAAACATCCTATTACACCTGCAAATACAAGTACTAAAGCTGATGTTGATGGCATCGAAGATGTTGATTTCTTGTAGATTCTTGTTCATGATGCGGTTCCTATTGAACCTACTGCAGAGAAAATTCATTAGGATGGAAAATATGCTCAGGCACATGCATTGATAGCCTTGTCTATCAAACATGCCATTATTCCTCACATTCGCTCTTACAAAACAGTTAAGGATGCTTGGATACACTTATCACATTGTACTAGGTTAGGAATGAGGCTTGTGTTGCTTACCTCCGAAAACAGTTGGAGAGTGAGCACATGAATGACGTTTTCTATGGACAGTTTTCTTACAAAGATCAAGGATTTGAAGAAAACGGTGATTCTATGGACAGTTTTCTTACAAAGATCAAGGATTTGAAGAAGCACTATTTCTGTTGATGAAGTCCTTCTTGACAGTTAACTTATGCAAATTGTTCTAAATGGTCTTCCTCACTCATATCAAAGTCTTGCTCTTACTCTTTGTTTGATGATGAAAGGCAATCCAAATGCCTTAACATTTGAAGAGTTAGTTTCTATTCTATTGCAGGAAGATCAGTCTAGGTAGAACAGGTCTATTATGCATGTTGTAGAGCTGTCCGAAATTGGTTGCTAAAGAGGCAAAGGAAAAAGAGGTCGGAATGGTTATTGCAGAGGCCTCTACACCGAAAATAGAGTTTGCTAATCTTGTGCAAAATGAAGAATGGGCATTTACTTCTCTTTGCAATTTTGACCATCTCCCATGAGCAGTGTATGTCTGTAGTAGACTCAGATGTTTGGTATTTTGATAGTGGGGCAACCAAACATATTACCTTGCAAGGCAGTTTCTTCACTTCCCTTGAGCCTACCCCTACAGGGAATATTGTCATATGTGCCAATAACTCCTCTTATCGTGTCATGGGAGTTGGGAAGATCGTTTTGACTACTGCTGATGGTAGTTCTTTTACATTGTCAGATGCTTTATTTGTGCCAGGGATCAAGAAGTATTTGTTATGAATTTCAGCTTTAGGGAAGATTGTCTTGGTTGTGAAATTTGTTGATGACAGATGTACAGTTCATGATCTGTCAAATGGCAATGTCATTATTATGTCTGGCATTTTATGTTGTGGGTTGTATAAGCTCATAGACTATGAAAGATCTGTGAATGATTCAGCATGTGCATTACATGATTCTCAGGCTATGTCAAATGCAAAGCTTTGGCATGCATGCTTTGGTCATCTGAATTTTGCTAGTTTGTTATGCCTGCAAAAATTTCAAATGGTGTCCCCTTTGCCCAAACTTGAGGCAGCTGGGAAACATTTCTGTGAAGTATGTATTTTGGGCAAAATGCAGTGTTTCTCCTTTCCAAAAGATGGTTCAGTTTGACCTACTCAGAAATTGCACCTTGTTCATAGTGATGTTTGTGGTCCTATGCAGACACCCTCTTTTGGAAATTATCTTTACTTCATGACTTTCATTGATGATTTTTCCAGACATGCATGGATATATCCATTGAAAGCAAAGTCGGAAGTGTTTATGTGCTTCAAACAGTTTTTGGTTTTGGTTCAAAATCTGTCAGCATTTAAAATGGGCTCCTTCCATTTTGGTCGGAGGGGATTTATGTCTTCTGACTTTAATGCATTTTTGGCTGCACATGGTATAAAACATAAGTGTACAGTGTCGTATACACCTCAACGGAATGGAGTTGCTGAACGAAAGAATAGGTCACTCATGGAGATGGTGAGGTGTATGGTCAAGAGATAGGCTTGAGGTTGTCATATGTGCAACATATGTACTTAACAGGTGTCCCACTAAAGTGTTGCAATCTATCACTCCATATGAGGCTTGGCATGGTCGCAAGCCATCTGTTGCTCATCTGTATGTTTTTTATTGTCTGGCATATGCATTAGTGCTTGAACAACATCACAGGAAATTGCATGATAAAGCAGTAAAATGTATTTTTGTTGGGTACAGTTCTGAAAGCAACGGCTATCGTCTATATCATCCACAGACTAAAAGCCTTTTGGTTAGCCATGATGATGTTTTTATGGAGGATGCTATTCAGCCTTTACTTTCATGTACAAAGGAGACATATGTTAGCTCCAAAGCCATGTATGATACTTTGCTACCTCTTTTTGCATGTGGACTGTCTAGTGTTGGTCCTAATGAGGCAACTTCTCATCCTTTGCAGGTTTCATGTGATGATGCAAATCATTCCATTTTTTATGTAGATTTACATGATGCACTTGTTGATGAGAGACCTGATATTGAGGAGGCAAAAAGTATGCCAAAATGGTTGGTGTAGACTTTGCATGACAGCAAATTAGATGCACCTCTGTCATGTCATACTCCATCAGGCTCTCATAGTGCCTCTTTTACATCAGATTGCTATGTTATGGCTACCTTTAGTCTCTGTGATGAAAATGAGCCTATTTTGCTTGATGAATCACAAAATTCTGAAATTTGGATGGCTGCAATACAATCTGAATATGATGCTATAATGAAGAATGGTACTTGGTCTTTATGTGACTTGCCTCCTGGCAAGAAGGCCATTGGCTCTAAGTGGGTAAGTGGAAGCATAATCCTGATGGAACAGTTGACAGGTATAAGGCTAAGCTTGTTGCAAAGGGTTATGCGCAGGAAAGAGGCATTGATTTTGATGAGACCTTTGCATCTACATGCAAAATGACTACTGTCCGTAGCATTTGTGCACTTGTAGCTCATCGTGGTGGGAGTGTACATCAATTGCACATTAAAATAGAATTTTTGAATGGTGACTTGCATGAAGAAGTGTATGTTTTTCAACCTCGTGGCTTTGTGCAGAAAGGGCATGAAAACCAGGTGTGTAGGTTAAAGAAGGCATTATATGGTTTAAAGCAAGCACCACATGCTTGGTATAAAAGATACATGCCTATTTGATTGCACATGGTTTTGAGAACATTCCAACTAAAAGCACCTTATATGTTAAGCGTGCTAATGATGCAATTCTGATTATTGTTGTGTATGTTGATGACATGCTACTCACTGATCCTCATGACAAGCATATTGTTGATTTTAAGGCTGATTTGCATGCCTCATTTGAGATGTCTGATTAAGGGCATTTGCATCATTATTTGGGCATTCATTTTATGCAAGTTGATGGTGGAATAGCTTTGTGTCAAACGAAATATATTGACACATTAATGTAGCATTTTCACTTTGAGGAATCTAGGCCTATTGCCACTCCTATGGAGACAGGTTTATGATTGAGTCTCCATGATGCTCGAGATGCAACGATGTTGTTCTCTATCAGTAGGCTGTTGGATGCTTGATTTACTTATGCATTACTCGGCCACATATTCAATTTGTTGTCTCATAGATGAGCAGGTTTATGCATTGCCCAACTATCAAGCATTGGTAGGCAGTTAAGCGGATATTTATCTAAACAAGTGGTGTCCAACTACTTGTATTGTTTTATCCCAAGGGTGGATCACTACCACCAGATTTGCATGCTTTTTTGACATTGACTCGGCAGGTTGCTATGACACTTGTGTTTCCACTAGTGGCTTTTGCTTCATGCTTGGTAGCTCATGTATATCTTGGTTGAGCAAGAAGCAGCCTACTATGGCCACTTCCAGTTGTGAGGTTGAGTATAGGGTAGCTTTCACAGCAACTGTTGAGTGTGTGTGGCTTAGATGCCTTATGGTTGATTTGGGTGTTGGTGAGTCTTCTACCACCACCATCTTCACTGACAATCAGAGTGCATTGGAAATTATGAGGAAGCATGTGTTCCATGCTTGCACTAAGCACATTGAGTTGCATTATCATTATGTCCGGGAGAGGCTCTCTGCTGAAGAGATCAGCTTGGCATATGTGCCAACACAGGAGAATATTGCAAAACTTTTCACAAAGGCTCTACCTAGAGAGAAGTTTGAAGCTTTCCACCAAGATTTGGGCTTACTTCATTTTGCGGGTTGATTCCACATAGCTTGGCACTTCCTTATACATGAGTGCCAACTCGTTGTTCACCACATCACTCCCATGGGGGTACATTTAGGTAGTGATGTGTGTGAACACAATAGGACCACCGGGGTACTTTTTTCCTCTTTAGAAGGTTTTTTTCTTCTGGCTTGTATATACACCTATAGCCCTAACAAGTTACTTATCTTTGTACATTCTAGTGGTAATACATTCAGTATTGTGTGTTGTGCTCCAAGCTTCTTCTTCTTCCTTGTGTTGTTCACGTGCTTTCACAGACGTCTAACTCCAACATCTTCTCTCCTCTCTCTCCCTCCATCTCCTCCTTGCTCCTCTTTTTTAGGACACTAAAGCCCTTCGTTGGTATCAAATCTTGTTGAAGGCTGGTATGAAAGGAGCTTCAATGGAAGTTCAAGGCTCAAAAGGTGAATGTGTAAGTTGGCACCTGTTGATAGCTACTCGATATTTTGGCCATACCTTGAGCTACGTAGCTTAGATTGATGTGTTTTAAAGTTATCTTCATAGTGAACATAGAGTGCTAAAACTCCATAGAAGGATGCAAAATCTATTCAAATTTTTAGCTCATCGAAAATTTGAAAAACTTAGAGTGATGTAGAATTCGAATCTACAATCACCTAGGTAGTAGATCAGGTTTTTTATTGTAACTTGAGATTTAAAGGTTGGATTGAAGTGATTCAATTTGTTATGCATATCTTGACAAGCCTCTACAAATTTATAGTAGAATTGCATTCCAAATTTTGAGTGCTAGGTCATGCAAAATGTAGAATATAGAGTAATAGTTTTGCAAGTGAAGATGGAAATGACAACATATGATTCTTTTGTTCATATATGGAGCTTAAAACCTTTGATTGAGGTGCTTTAAGTATCATTATATAGCGAAAAAAGTGATGTTAAAATTGCTAAAGAAGTCAAAGGCGAATCTTGAAATTTGGAGCATCAAAAAGGCAATATACAAAACTATAATATTTTTCTTGTGCAACCCTAAAGATAGTTGAAGATTGAAAATATCTTCAAATATCTTTTGAGCTCCTGATTAAGAGCTTAGTTGGTGCAAAGAAAGTTGGGAGAAGTGTGTAAGTGCACTTGTTTTTTGGAATTTTTTACATTTAACCATGTATGATCATTGTGGTAGCTCCTCCGTATGAGACTAGAGCATGATCTTGTCAAGTATTTTGTATGTGAGATGGCATTGTGATTTACCTTTCAGGTTTGTGCCATCACAAGTTTGATCATAGTATTCTCAATGGATGTATAGTGGCATTGTAGTCTATATATATTTTATGCCACTTGGACACATGTCTTAGCTTTCTAATTGCACACAATTTATATGAGTTGATTTTGGACCTTGGTTAGTACTTGTATTACTGTTTTTGTGTAGGTACATGATCCAATTGGAGCTTCACCTATACATCATTTTATCACCTATGTTGGCTTTGCATTGAGCCATATTATCATTGATCATTACATATGATCTCCACCATGCTTTGGCATTAGTGGATGGTATATTGCCACATGTTTATTTTGGTTCAAAGTCCATTTTACAGAGGAGATCTTGTCAAAATTTTGTTGGCTTTTATGGTAGAAGAGTAATCTAGTAGATCCTTTTATGCTTATGTGATAGCTTTGGATCATTGCTTATCTCCATTCAGTTGGATTGATCATAGGTTATTTTTGACAAGCTAGACCATTTTTGCAGGATACATTCTTGAGTGGTAGGTGTATTTTCATTATACTGGTGTGTATTGCCATCAGCTTTTGGCATGTTTGTTTGCCATTATCTTTGGTTGGATTAGTGATAGGTAGTGACAAGTTACTCATTGTTCTTTTGCTACTAGTTATCTTGTTTTGATTGCTCAGTTTATAGGGGATACATTGTCGAATTTTCTCTAGTATTCATTCACATTTATATGGTCAATTTGGAGACTTGGTTAGCATGCTTATGCACATGATTTTATGTGCATCCAAGATGCATAGTTATGTGATAGGTGGATCACATAGTTTCTTCTCCGGTGACACATTTGTGATGTGAGTTATGCATATGGATATTTAGAAGTGATCCTATTGGTGATAGAGTATTATTTCTAGTCTCTTATTACATTGTTAGTCTCTTGGATTGCCAGCATGGTGTCTTCTCGATTTGATGGTACTCACGTTTAGAGATGGAAAGCTTAGATGTGGAATACATTGGTTTTTGGAAGGTTATATATGTATGTGCACATGCTCAGCCATGCATGGATGGATATGGATGCATTGGTCAGCTCCACTATCTGATTACAACTTGTGGATTCTATATATGAGTTTGTGATGTATGAGGAGATGAGTAGTTCATTATGATAGAGACATAATATGTATGTGATTCCATTGATTCATGTGAGACATAGATCACATTGATGACTTTGATGTTGGCTATGTGGCCATGAGGGCCATACTCAATGATGTTGTTTCACATAGATGCCATGATGACACCAGAGATATGCATGTGATGCACATTAGGTAGTGGTTTGAGGAGAGTCTATGGCAGTTGATTATGCTATTGATGGTGATATCACTTTCTCCTATGGTTCATCTCAAGATTCATCTTTTTCATTGGAGAGCACACATATGGCTTGGTTGCTTGATGCATTAGCCAATTTTCATGTTACTCCACATTGTGAGTGGTTTTGTCGATTCTCATGTGAGACTCGTGGATGTGTGCACATGGTTGATGGTATGACATATGACATTGAGGGTGTAGGAGATATATGCCTTATGCTAACTAGTGTAACATCAATTGTACTCAGACATGTACGTTATATTCCTTCATTGCCTATGAGCTTGATTTCAGTTAGTTGGTTACAAGATATCAGGTATCATGCAGTGGGCACACATATCCAGTGCAAAGGTGCTAGGATTGGGCACACATATCCAGTGCATACACTTCATGTGAGAGACAATCTCGTCTCAGTGGGAGTTCAACCTTATGTGCAATGTGAGACTCATCATGTCTCTTTTTTTTTCTACCTACACATAGGACTATTGACAGTCATGATGCACATGTATGGAAGGATTCAGATGCTAAGATGGATGCACATGTAGAGCATGCTTTGGATGCTTGTGATGCTTATGTAGAGCATGATTTCATTGATCATACGGATGCTCTTGTGGAGCATACTTTGGATGATCATTTTGATGCTTTAGAGCAAATCCCATATGTCCCAAGATCCTAGGGATGCCATATGTCCCACACACCATGGATCCCATATGTCCATGGAACTAAAAACCCAGGGATGCCATATGTTCCAAACCTGGATCCCATATGTCCAAGTTATGTCTAAGGATCCCATATGTCCTTAGATCCTACAACCCAATGAACTAAGTGATCCCATATGTCACTAGTTCCCCACATTAAAAACAAAAGGGTCATCACATGGATGGGGTGTTGAGAATTCCATGCTCCACCCTTTTTTCCCACTACATTCATTCTCACGCAAGCACATTTATCCCACATGCAAGGAGATTCACCCTCAACTCCATATAAGGATTAGCTCCCTTCACTCGACATAAGCTCATTCACTCAAACTCTTGGTTAGACTTCTCACACTATCTTGATGGAGTCTTCATGCTCATAGATATTTTTATGTAAGTTGTTTCTATTTATTTTAATAATTATGTTTTCATATCCTTTGTTCCATCCTCTATAATTTAATTAGTGTCTAATTAATAGCACTGGATTGGAATTTGTGTTCTTCATTTCAATGCTTGGTACTAGTAGGTACATAGAGAAATCTGCTCATACGATTCATATTGCCCTTGGAATTCTTTAAATTTCTAATATTCTGTCATCTACTATTTGTACCTCATGATTATCCTTTGGATCTTCCAAGTCTGAAAGTAATGTTACATTCCCTGCTACATGGCTTGAGGATCCAGAATTAATATAGAACACATGCTCATCTAATTTAACTTCTTTCATTGTTATGTTCATTATCCAAAGTGAATCCTCTTGGGATTGATCATTTGTCTAGTTTTTGTAATCTCTTCTTCCGTTTTGGCCTCCTTGGTCGTTGTTTTTGGATTTATTGTTATTGTGTCCATATGAATTGGTGTATCTACTTCTAAGAGCTCCCTATCCACCTCTATTGTATCCACTTCCTCTCTCGTTCCTTAAGATCTTCAAACAATGCTATGTGATGTGGTTGGTTAATCATATATGGCACAAGGTGAGGAGTTTTGAGATCACCACCTACCTTATCTACCTCCTCTACCTCTTCCTCTTGAATGTCTACCTCTACATACAAAGTTAGCTTGGGAGGTGCTCCCTCCATCATTAGAATTTTTGTCTTTTCCTTTGTTATCTTTACCTTTGTGTTTACCTATGTAAAGGGCAAAGCATTGATTACCTCTTTTATTCTAACCATTCTTCATATTTTTGGCCTCATGAGTGAAGATTTGTCCCATGAGAGTATTCAAGTCGGGCACCAGCATATCCATGTACAAATCCATGTTAGTGGTGAGTGCTTATCACTTGTCGTCAGCCTTGATTCCATTGATGACCTAACTCAAAATCTACTCTTCATTTATGATCTCTCCAATGCTTCATAATTTATTTGCAATTTCCTTAATCTTGGTGAGAAAGTCATCGACACTTTGCTTAGACTACTTCTTGAGTGATGTGAACTCTATCCACAATTGGTTCTTTCTAGCCTCGGTGCTTGAAGAGAAGCATGTTTGAAAAGCATTCAAGGTCTTTTGTGATGTTTTAAAACTCCTAATATGAGGAAGTAAGAAATCAAAGATAGAGTATAGACTATATGACCTTGCCAAAGCATCCTTTTCACACCATGTATTTAGACTTTCTTGTTCCTCTTGAGTCGGTTGTCCTTTGGTTTTGAGTATACGCATCAACAAGTCTCCAAAGATGTATCCATAGAGGCTTCTCCCTTGTAAGCAAGCCTCCATCCTAAGAGAAAATGTTGGGTATTTGCTTGGATCCAATTTGTGAATTGAAGAAGGGAATCCATCACTCATAATTTCAAGACTATGATTAAGCTCATGATACCACTATTGAGAGTAATGGATAATATGCAAAGATGAAAGGGTCCTGGTGACAACGTGCAATAGATTATTCTAAATTTCACATGGAATCTTAAGTGGACTTTGTAAGCTTCCAATATATTCAAGAATACCCCATACGGTACCTTGGGATGTAAATCTCAAAAGTCTGTGTCAAAATAGATAACTTTTGAGTATTATCTTGTAGAGAAAACCTTCTATTTATGGGAGAAGGCACTTAGAGATTCACTCAAAGCTTACAACCTATTAGAAATTGGCCCAAGATATTTGCACTGTTTTGAATAAAGTGATTAATGAAATATTACAAGCTATTTTATGAATTTAGAAGGACTATACTAAGAGCAATAAGTATAAGACGTCAAGGGGTTGATCTCGACTTTTCAAGAGGATGAAGATGTACAAACACAATCACAGAGATTTATTTGTATCTCCATGTACACAACTCCAATGACCTTAAAAAATTTTAGCCAGACTCATAAGAGTCTTATCTTCATGTTTCAATTGATAAACAAGACAATGAGACCATATACATGCTTCAATGACTCAGAGAATTTGACATAGTAAGAGCAATGTACTCAAATAGTGAACACTGCACAATATAGATTATAAAAATTGATGTAAATGTATTGATAACTAAAGTGTGATGCATAGACGTGTTGGAGGACTTCAAGAGTTTGTCCTAAACACAATATTCAATTCAATGAGTGTGATCTAGTGATTAATTACCAGCGACTGAGTGGAAAATTTATATGTACACTTTATAAAAGTGACTCTTGGTTGGATCTAACTAATATTCTTCTGTACTTTTAGGAGTTATATTTGAAATATGAATTCAATGGTAATCACGCGATTTGGCTCTTAATACATCCACTAGATTCTCTCTTTAGTGACTCTTTACATTTGGAAAACGTTATATTCTATTCTTACCTTAGAAATCAATCAAATAAAGCACTTGTATATATAAGGCCTTAGTTCAAGAGCTCAATGAATTCGAGTACACATGGTCAAGCACTTAGGCATTTCACATGTACCAACAAAAATGATTCTATTTGTTTTCCTATTGGGGTAATCAAAGAAAATGACTAGGAGAACCTTGAAAGGGAAAAGAAGTCAGGGAACAAAGGGTTTTGTATGTGGAAACTTCTCTTGAATCAAGAGAGAAGAAATTGCATTAGATTTGAGGACACACGCTTGGATAGGGGAATTCACTATGAGATTCTTGCATATTAAGACACAAAATCAAATCTAGGGAGGTTTTGTTGGGATCTAGGGACATGTGGGATCCCTAGACATATAGAGGGTTTACACCATGGGGTAGGTAGTGCTTATGGAACCATTTGCCACCTTTTGAGCATTTTCTTTTCTTGGGTCTTTGAGTGTCATTTGTTCAAGCCATAGCGAAGGTCTTACTCTTTTAAAGAGCAGTGTCTAGTCCCTTTACATGGGGCTTGAAATGATTTGACTTTGAATAGTACCTCATAAAATTTACTCTTTGGAGAGATAGTGTATTTTCACTTTAGAGTGTACATGGCTTCAAGACTTGATGGATTTGGGAGATACATGATTTGAGAGAGATAATGTGCAAGCAAGAGGGAAGGTCCTACCTCCAATGGAGGTGGTGTCTAATCCCCTTTACAAAAAGGTCGATATGCGTGAAACATAATGTTTGTAATATGGAACACTATTCAAGTCTTTTCTATGATAATGAACTTGCACATGATAAAGAAAATCTTCTATTAGTGCTCAACTTCTGATTAGTAATGTTCATTGCCGCTTCCTTAATCAGAAAAAAAAATCGTATATTGCCTAGAAATCAGCAATTGGCCCATTTGTCTTCATATATTGTCGAATCTGACATGCATGAATTACCAGATGCATTAGTTATGACATGCATCCCCTCTTCCCCTCTTTGCTCTGCTAACTTAAGTTATGACGCCATGCTCTCCCTCAGCATTGTCGCTCTATCTCGTTCTTGGCGGTGAACTATTTTGAAGATATGCGCATAATTATCTTCGAAGATATGCGCATAATTATCTTCCTCGTTTGCAGAGATAAGCATGTTTCTTCCATATTGGGTGCCTGAGGAGGTGACGCAGAAGCCTCTGCTCTTGAAGTCCTTCAGTTGCTAAGAAGGGAGAAGAGGATTTTGGTGAAGGTCAAGGATTCATGGTCCAATGTATGCTCAGCATTATCGCTCTGTCTCTCCAAACCTCTTTATCTTCATGAGGTTGTAGAGTTCTGCTCTCAGTGTGAGTACATGAATCACACAATTTCAATGGATCATATGAGACAACAGCAGACCTGCACTTTGGCTTCTGTCTCCCTCTCTCTCTCTCTCACGACAGTTTCTGTGTGCTCTTGCATCGGCCAACTCTTGTGCACATCTCGTTTCATGTAGGCACTTCACCTTCCTGCGCAATCAAGACTGTTGCACACGTCTTACTCAGTAATGGCGGCAATGGCTAATTGTGTCGTTGTTGCCCATTTGTCCTCGAAGGAGAAACTAGCGAGCTCATCCATGGAAGTGGCGTTTCTAGGCCTGCCTCCAGTTCCCCATTGGCATCCAGTTCTAGAAGTCTAGCAAGTATGCGGAGCGCGTTGGAGCAGGTGCCCATGAGTATCTCGTCGTTGTGCTTGAGTATTTGGTTGTTGAGGTTTTTGGAGGTTTCTGGTAATGTTGTGCGTGATAATAGGAAGAATTGTAGTTTTCTGATGGCTGCTGCCACTCTTAGAGAGAAACAAACGATCAGATTGTCTGCTGCACCTTTGAAGCAGAGTAGAAGAAAATGGTAGTTGGAGACCCCATAGCTTTGCTTGTGGAGCTGCACACTTCTATCTCTTCTCGGACAAATGCACAATGCTAGTGCAGGCTTCATGCACCATGTAGTTGAAGACCATGATGCCCGTCTGTGAGACTAGGATGCCCAACTGTGTGGAGGGATACTATTTCAACGAGCATCTAGTTTATTACTGAACATATAGTGCATTTAGTTTTGCCCACATCTTCACTTCAGCTAATCACTCTAGAGCTTCTCTACACATCTTCCGATCACTGCTTGGGCGTGCTCCAGCACTTTGATCATCACATACAACAGATATGAAGGCATAGTCCTATGGTGATTCTTTATTGATCATAGTGCTTACAAGCACTGATTATTATGATAAACAGAAACAAAAAAAAATGATGGGACTATAATCATGCATATTGAAGAATGGGAGTAGTGCTTAAAAGCACTTTTTTATTGGGAAAGATGCAAAATGGGAGGGAGGGAGGGATAAACAATATAAGACATGCTAATGAAGGTAATAAAAGAAAAAGTCAAAAGAAAATGCTATCAACTCAAAACCTATGCTCTCAAAACCTATGCTCTGATACCATGTTGAAATAAAGAAAACAACTCCTAATCTACTATTAATCACACATTAATCAAACTAAGGAGGAAGGAACAAAAGATAAGCAAACATGATGAATGAAATAAATAGAAATGAACTTAAAAAGAATGCTCTATGAGCATGGAGACTCCATGAGGAGTGGGAGCACGCTCTTGGCAATGAGCTAGAGTGGAATGACTTGTGAGGAGTGAAGGGAGGCCTTGCTTATATGGAGTTTGGGATAATTCCCTTGCATGTGGGATAAGTGAGCTTGCATGAGAATGATTCTAGCTTTGGACAAAAGGGTGGAGCATGGAACTCTCAACACCAATCACCTTCATTGATGCTTTCTTGGGTAGTAGCTCCCAAGTGTCACTCTCTTGGAGTGCTTCTATTTCTTCATCCTTAGCCTCCTTCCATTCTGCTTTGGTACTTGCTTCTTCATCAAAGAAGGTTCTTCAAGTGATGAATCCTTAGCAAGATAAATAGAATCCTTAGTGACTAATGAAGTATCATACCCATATCTGATTGGCTTCTTACTCTCTCTTTGTGATCTCCTTAAGGCTTGGTTGGATGACTCAGGTATGTTCTCCAACCTCTTCATCTTGACCTTGTCTTTTGATTTCCATGCTCTAAATTTCTCCAAGTTGATGGTGTCCTCATCATCTGATTTGATGTCTTCAATTGTGCTTGGCTCCTCCTTGTTGAGGCTTGGAAATTCTTCTTCCAAGTCATATGGCAGTTTGACCTTCCTATATTCACTTTCAAACCAAAAGCCATTCTCATCAAACACAACATCTATACTGACCCTAAATCCTTTGTTGGATGGATTATAAAACCTGTACCCCTTTTGATTTATATCATATCCTATAAAGATGCATTTCTCTACCTTAGGGTCTAACTTACCTCTGATTTGAGATGGAACATGCACATAAGCAACACAACCAAATATTATGCAATGTTCAAGTGATGATCTCCTACCATTCCATGACTCATAGGGGGTCATCCCATAAGAGACTTAGAAGGTAACCTGTTAATAAGATAAGTGGAAGTAGAAACAGCCTCTACCCACAAGTAATTAGGCAACTTCATTTCATTTAGCATAGATCTATATGCTTCCATAATCAATCTGTTCCTCCTCTCTGCTACTCCATTTTGCTCAGGGGCATATCTAGTTGTGATCTTTCTCTTGATACCTTTGTCCTGCAAAAATGCATCAAACGCATTGGAGAAGTACTCACCTCCTCCATCTAACTTTATCCTCTTTAAACTCTTTCCTGTTTGATTTTCCACAAGTGCAAGATACTTTTTAAAACAACTGAACACTTCATCCTTATGTTTCATGAAATACAAGCTAGTCCACCTACTGAAATCATCAATAAATGACACATAGTATCTTGAGCCTGAAATTGAAGGATCCTTTCTTGGTCCCCACACATTTGTGAGGACAAGTTCCAAATAATCCTCATGCATATAACCTTTCTTTGTAAAGGGTAGCCTGTGTGATTTACCAAACTGACATGCACCACATTTATAGATCATATGTTGGTTGGACACATTAGGTACTCCAAGTACACATTGATCTCTACATATCTGCTTCAATGTTCTCTCACCAATGTGTCCTAGTCTTATGTGCCATATCTCTAACTCATAAAAGGTTTGATTCTTATAAATATAAAGTGCAATGTTTCTAGTGTCCTCAAGCTCAAATGTAAACAATCTACGTATTTTCTCTCCCTTTGCAATTCTCCTGAATCCATGTTGGGGGTCCTCCACAAAGACTCCAAATTTATTGAACCTAACCTACAAACCCTTTTCCACTATTTGTCCAACACTCATTAAATTCCTTGTGATAGTAGGTACATAAAGAACTCTGCTTAACATATTCTTATTCCCATCAGAAGTTTTGACATTTCCTACCTTGACAACTGAATGCTTGGTATCATCATATGTCTACACTTGGTGCTTTCCCTTGGGCTCTTCAAGATTAGAAAGGAGAGCTATATTGCCTGCTACATGGTTTGAACAACCTGAGTCAATATAGAAGAGGTGCTCATCATTCATACCTTGTTTTGAAGTCATGTATAGTTGTTGAAGTCTTTTCTTGATTTGTATCCTCCTTGATAATTGTTGTTGTAGCCATGGTTGTAACCTTGATTATGATTGAACCTTCCTCTTGATTGTGAGTAGCCACCTCTTTGGAATCATCCTCCTCTCTAGTTCTTGAAGTTCCTATAGCAATCATCTGTTGTGTGATTAGACAATCCACATATATTGCATGGGCAAGAGTTGAACGGTCTCCCCCTACCTTGATTGCCTCCTTTGGCCCTTCCCCTTGAGTTCCTACCTCTCCCTGCATAGTTAGCTTGAGAAGTAGCACTTTCATCCTCAAACTTCTTGCTCTTTCCTTTATCCTTAGACTTTTCTTTTATCTGTATAGAGGGCGGAAGAATTGTTACCTCTTGATGGTTCACCATTTTTGTTGAGCTTGGCCTCATGGGTGAAGAGTTTTCCCATGAGAGTGGTTAGATCAGGGAGTTGCATATCCATGTAAAGATCTATTGCAGTTGTGAAGGATTCCCACTTATCATCCACCTTGATGCCATTGATTATTTGTCTCAGTATTTTCTCCTCTTCAACCTCCTCTCCTATGCTTGCCAACTGATCAGCCACATCCTTTACCTTGGTCACATACTCTGAAATATTCTGCTTAGGTTGCTTCTTTTGAGTAGTAAACTCTATCCACAATTGATTTTTCCTAGCTCTTGTATTGGAAGAAAAGTATGAAGATAGAGTATCCCAAGTTTCTTGGAAAGTTTTGCAATTCCTAATATGAGGAAAAAGGAAGTCAAAGATAGAGTTAAGTGCATATGACATGGTTGAATCATCTTTGGCACACCATGAGTTGAGTCTTTCTTGCTCCTCTCTTGTAGGTTGATCTTTGCTTCTAAATGTGGGCATCTCTTCATCTCCTGATATGTATCCATAGAGACTTCTTCCTTGTAGATAGGTTTTCATCCTCAAAGACCATGCTGGATAATTATTCCTATCCAATTTATCGATGAAATAAGGGAAACCATCTGCCATTTTATCTCAACTTGCTCTGATACCACTGTTGGAAGAGATGGATAGATACCTCAAGGAAGTGAGGTGGTACTGCTAAAACCTGCTTTGTACCAGCCCTCATACGCCTCAGAGTTATAAAGTAGGCCCTTTTAGCTTGCAAATGACACCAAGAAAGTACCTATGTACTATCACTCTAGCACAATGGTGAGTACCAACATGAGGAGATCCACCTCATAATTGTCAATCCGTGGAGACGTGAGGACTAGTATGAAGACTATGAGCAAGTGAAGGCACAAGTGCGTGAGTGAGAAGCACACGAACATGTACACACATACACACACACGTGCACACAAGGCAAGAACAAGGAGAGGAACAATGGAGTCCTTTGCATTAGTCAAAAAGTCTCTTACATAAGCTCAATTCACAAACAATCTACCTCAAAAATGAGCTTTCTAGCTCTTTTTATAGTTTTCTCACTAGCTTTGGCCTTGTTCAGACCTAGTGTCCGGCCTAGTTAAAAATTAGGTTCTAGAGCATATTTGAAGGCTCAAACGGAGTCTAAAAATTATGAAAATTGGTATGTAGCTAATTCTAATCCTCCTCAAGCTCAAGGACTCCTCGGCTTGAAAAAATGGAGTCTATTCTACCAAAAACGCAATTTACAATGTTTGTGTAGTGATTAAAATCACTTGAGTTGTGAAGGGTCCATGGAAAAAATGATTAGGCCTTGTTGCCGTATTGTGCATGACCGCTCTGTTGTGCTGGTATGCTCTTCATCTGACTTGTATGCCAACACTCCCCCCTTCCTAGTGTCTGTCGCCCCTGGCAGACCTCTGTTCTATAGGGTGGTCGATATAGTATTGGATGACATTGGTGGCTAATTCATGTTCTCCTATCCTTAAGCCTCTTGCGAGGTCAGCTTCCAATGCATCCCAATTTATTGCACCGGGGACCTCTGGTTGCTGTGTGGTGTAGTACTCAAAGTACATGGCTTGTTCACAAGCAAAGAGATGGAGCAGGTGTGTTGGCTTCGATGCGAAGACCTCCGAGTGATACTCCCAGAAACCTTATCTGAACATTTCTTCGAATCTCTGTTTATAACATGCAGGGAGGTATTTGATGCGTGCATGCCAGGCGTAAGCCACACGAATACTGGGGGTGGTGCTCATGTCATACACCAAATCGTAATTTCCGTTGGTAAACCCCGGTAGACGTACCTGTGGTGCTGCTACATTTCTAAAGGTTTTCAGTACTACCTGCATCATATCTAAAATCTTAAGCATCATTTGGGCCGCCACATCTGGCATGGGCTTCAGTCGAGACATCCGATGTCGAATTGTGGCCATCATGTACGCTATTGATGGTGGTCCCTGCGGTGGTGCTATGTATGGGTAGTTTAGCCATTCCTTGCATTGTGCATTGTTCTGAACTTTAATGTTGAATGCTTTCCAAGACCTGCGCCGTGGAACTGGACTGTAGCATGGATTGTATAGGAGATGTAAAGGCGCATTGTTCCATGTCCGCAGCATTTCAGGATATGTCTCAAGTAGTTTCTGCCGCCATGTTGGTTGACGAATTTTGCCTTTTTGCACGTCTGGAGGAAGGTCTTCTGGTTGAAACTGGGTAGCGAAGGTAGGAATCTTACCTGTGACTCTCTGTATTTCTGCATTATAATCTGCCAAAATGATATAGTACGGCCTGTATTGGAGTTCTGATGAGAGGATAAGGCGTCTAGATGACAGGTTCTTGAAGTAATTGGATTGTAATACAATGTCTTCTATGACCCTCATGGCTTGATTTTGCATGCTTGCTCGCTCTTCATGTGAACTCCCAATTTCCTCCACTTGTCGTAGCCAAGGGGGTTGTGGTGCTTCGAACGTATCCTGACCTTCTTCTGTTTGTTGACCTCCTGGGAATGGTTGTGGGTCATATTCTTCTTCAAATGTTTGTTCCACCGGAATTTGTACTGTTTCCTCATCGGTGGGAGCCTCAGGTGGAGAAGGTGGTCTCTCATATTGTAGTAGACATGCTTGCAATTCTGTGACCTGTTTCTGGAGATCTTTTAAGGCCTCTGAGTCTGTGAGAAGTGAAGCCGCGGAGGAGGTGGTTTGAGAGGCAGCTGTTGTTTCTTTTTGGTGTTTCTGCTTCAGTTGACCCAGTTCCTCTAATAACTGGTCATGGGCTTCAAGTAGGGTGGCATAGTCTTCCAAGATTATCTTGATATTATCCGGGGTCACAGCTTGAAACTTTGAGGGACTGATGGGTGCCCCAGGTGTGTTTTCGATAGCTGCTTCTAGGTTTTCCTGATTTTGTAATTGTAGGCGTCGATTCTCTTCATGAGCGGCTGCAAGGTGTCGTTTGAGTAGGGCCATATTTCGTTGAAGCTTTGAATTGCGTTCTAGCTGTGTCCGTAGATGACCTTCTACCACTTGTATTGCTTCCTGGTCTGTGTTCTGTAATTGTACCTCCAATATGCTATGAGCCTCTTGTAGAGTTTGGAATTGTGTAAGGAGGCGAGCATTCTCCTCTTCTAGTGTAGCAAGACGATGTTGCAGTACCTCCGAGTGCTCTTGTAGTCGTGCATTATGTTGTTCGAGCTGATTGTACTCTGTCCTTAACTGTGATATACATGCGAGCATAGTGTCCAATGCACTGCCTATGGATGAGGGTGTGGTGTGTACAATGGAAGATGCATGGGAAGGGAATTGGGGAAGGGGAAGAGTGAATGATGTGTCTATTGAAGACGTGTGTGTGGGTGAAATTGGTGGAGGGGGAATGGGAGGAGGTGGAAGCGTGGGGGGAGGGGGAGATGCCGTGGGTGGTGAAATGTCCATGCTTTCAGGAGTGGATGCGAGTGTGGTATCTACCATATACATTGGAATGGTAGGTGGTGTGTGTGTGAAAGTGGTGAATAAGTGAGAAGAGGGTGGGGGAACTGAAAATAGAGGAAATGATTGAGACCGGGGTTGAAATTTTCTTGAAATAAAGGCGTGGAGGGGTTGGAGAATTGGAGGGATGGGGTTTGGGAGGTGAGATGTTGAAGGCAGGGAGGCCATAAAAGGTGGCGTGGTAGCAGGGAATCCCAAGAATATGGATCTAGAATCGGGATGGCCTATGGCTGAGGGCATGGGGGATGGATGATGTCCTAGGGCAGGCTCTATGAGCAATTCAGTGGATTGTGTAGTGATGGTGGTAGCTTCATAGATTGGGTTTTCACAGGTGGAGAATAGGGTTGAACTAGAGGTGGGAGTACGAAAGATGAAGGTTTGTTTGGTGGGTTGAGTGGTCGAGGTGATCTCCACAGCTTCTGCTCTAGGAGGCGATGGTGGGGGTGTGGGTGGTAGTGGCTCGGTTGATTCATCATGGGTGACTGAGTGCTCTTGGCCAGAAGTTACAGCTGCTTGGGAGGTTGTCTTAATGGGTTCTGATGTAATAGCATGCTCTTCTGCTCTCGTGACAGGGATCTGGATGTTTTTGCCTAACCGCAGTCGTGTTTGGAATCTTCATGGATCATATTGAACTGGAGACCTCTGAATCGCAGTTCGAACTGCTTCTACTACCCCATAGGTTTCTGCCATCAATAAGAGACCTTTATTGTATTCTGAGTCAACTCCTGCTTCTTCCAAAAGCTGAGCCATGAGCACCCGACTGCTCTGTTCGGTGAGCAGTTGTTGCGATCGCACTCGTTCCATGATTTGATACAGCCTTCGGAGTTCTGCTGTATAAGCGGGGGCTTCAGTGGTCTCCTCTTTGTCTGCTCCTTCTTCTTCTAGGTGTCCTTGTTGTTGACCTTGCTAATCGTCACCCCAATGTACATGGCGACCTTCTGTGGATTTTCTCCTTCTTTGTGAAGATGTGCCATGTTCTTCTGTATCTAAATAAAACTCTACATCAGAGAGTTGTGTACTTTGTAAGAATGCTTCGAAGTCAAAGGGACCCATCCCTTCAGCATCTCCAGTCGTAGCAAATTCAAATTCGGATGGGACAGGAGGAGCCAAAGGAGCAGCTTGTGTTGTAGTTTCAGATCCAGACCTGGGTATTCTAATAGTAAAGGGAGGTACAGTGGCCTCCCCTCATGGCGAGACTTCTGGAGTAGTCAGAACTTCACGTGTCTGGACACAAGGAATTGAGCCCCTCATGCGCTTGGATTGATGAGTGGCAGTTTTGAGTCTCTTAAACATTTGTAGTTGTGCCCAAGTTAGAGCACGCTCAATGGGTACATCATATGCTAAGCATCTGTAGATAATGCGCGTGATTGCACAACAGCCATTCACCACTAGTTTCCTGGATGACCTTTTATTTGCTTCATACAACTGCTCCACAATCCATACAGGAAGCTTAATTGGTAACGCACCTGTCTCTGCCAAGTAAAGAGCGAACCAAATTCTTTTGTGCAGTTGTGTGAAGCGGTCTTGACCAGGGAAAGCAAAATGTTGCATGCACATACGGAGAGGGATGGACACGTTTGGTGTGAGTGCTGCCATATCTTTAAGCTTCAGTAGTTTCCTATCCTTCATGTTAGTAGGAATGAGAGCATCCTTCTCAGAAGGTACATGTGTACCGTGCATATTCAAAGCAGCGCTCACCAATTCCAGTGTAAGTTCAAACCTTTTCAACTCGTTGTTGCCCAGCAAAGAAGGAAGTACGAATGTTCCTGGTTTGTCCTTTTCTTCGTTAGCTTGTAATGTGGAGACCAAATAATAGCATCGGAGGAGATCTGGTTTAGGTAGTGGTGCTTCAAAGTATTCGGCTAGCCCTGCACGTTGCCATATGGTCTGGAGATCTTCTATGTTCTGTAGAGTCTCAAACTCCTTGGAGAAAGATTGGAATCGAACCCATGATCTGTCATACTCGCACTTAGACTCCCATATATACTTGGCCTCTCCTAATGGACCTGGCATGCCATTGAACCAATGAGAATTGGCATGGACTCTCTCTGTGATCCCTATGGGTGGATCCGGTATCGGGATCTGCTGAAGGTGTTGCAGCTCCACAGGTCATTCAGTTGGTGGCACATCAACAGGTAGACTATCCACATCAATTCCTGCAGTACTTACTCTTGCCTGTGAGCTCGGACCTGCTGCTTCTGCCATGAGAGTGCTTGTAGTTGTTGATGCTTATCTGCTAGAAGAAGAGAGAGGCAGATTAGCATTGCATAGGAAACAGGATGTTATGGTGTTCCCTCCACAATACCAACATGACATTCCGAGTGGTTAGAGGTTAGTGGGTGAAGTGTTCGTGATGTGTGTACATGTGGGTCAATAGGTTAGGGTTCACTCTAGATGCATACTTTGGATGTGCAATGTTCTCAGAATGCACCTACATCAGAGGGGAAGGATTTACAGAGGTGGGTCAGGGGGTTTGATATGGGGTCTAGGTCTCCAAACTTTGATGCTGGAATCGTTCCTTTTATTGGCGATGATGTGTGAAGGTTTGCGGATTGGACTTTGTTGGGTTTGGGACCTTTTGGGTACCCATTTCCAAACATTCTGAGGCGTGACCGAGAATGTGGTGGTGTGGAGTGTAGATGTTTGCCTTTGGATGGGAGCCAATAGGACTCGTGAGTGTTGGTTTGATCTTGTGATTGGAGGTGAAGTTATTTGAGCTAGTAAGCAGGTCTTGGGCACCCATATTTGTCTAGCTTTTGGGATCGCCTTCATTGACTGCTTTGGAACCCAAATAGAAATGGTTTGTCTAGATTGATGCCTAGGGTACTCCTTCGCTATAGTCCTCGACACTGTAGCTTGCTTGATGCTTCTTTGGAATCCTGTCTCCAAAGCCGAGGGTTGTTCACCTTTGCATATCCAGATCTGCTTCATGCCATGGGGTATTCTGTATTGTACTGGTTGGTGTTCATTCTTCTTGGTCCTCGGGCTCCTCTGTATCATGTATTTTCCGGCTTGCTTTCCTCGAATTCTCTTTGGAAAAGAAGGGAACTCCTCGTTGACTTCTGTACCTTCGTCATGAGTGGCAATCTTCTGCACCATAGACCTTTGGTCAAGAGTAGCATGGTTCATTTCAAGTGGACTCCTAGAAGGACCAGGATTCGGTGCCTCTTCTAGCGGCATATGTGCTTGATTTTCTAATTCAATCATGATGTGGTTTTGGCCTACCCATGCCCAAAGAAGTCCACTTCTTAGGTTGAGGCTGACTGCATGATCATAGATCCAGTCTTGGCCCAGGACAAGAGGTTCGGTAAGATCCTCGTCTTCACACACTAGCACTTTGACTGCCATTAGTACCTCTTGAATGTAGAGGGGAAGTTCCACCTCACCAATGCAAGGGGTTTCCACACCTCCCAATCCTATGAGATATGCCTCTATAGGATTGATTTGTAATTGCAGCTCTTGGCAGTAAGAAAGTCGAACTGCACTAGTGGCTGCCCCTGAGTCAATTAAAGCTCTCACTGTCCTTACACTCTCTCCTTGTCCTACTTCTAGGGTTACAAAAGGCCGTCGGCCGATTATTCTATGGGAATGTCCATCTGAAGCCTCGCACATGGCCATGGGATAGCCTAGAGATTCTTGAGTGTCAGGCATAGGCTGGTCTCTACCTTGTCTCCTCAATTTCACTCGTCGGATGCATTCTAAAGCTTTTGCCTGTGCTTCTTCTCGAATTCGTTTCTCTTCTTCTTTACGTTTCTTGGCAGTGTTGAGTCGATTTAGCATCTCTTCAGTCAGGGGTTCTTGATATAACTTGACTCTACATCCACTTATGTAACTTGGTAGAATATCACCCTCTAGAGTGGCTAGTTGAACTGCTCCACTTGTGGAGATCCTATTGATAATCATTGGCCCATAACCTCTCTTCTCTAACTTCCGTGCATGTTGTTTCAAGGTGTAGAGTAGGACTAGGTCTCCTGCTTTCAAGCCCTTATCCTTCACGTGTGCATCGAAATATGCCTTTTGCCTCTTCTTGGCTGCATAAATTCATGCTGCAGCCCTCAATTGTGTTTCACCTAATCGTTCAAAATCGAAAGATTCTAGAGGACAACTCATGGCCTGTCCAATCATGCTCTTGTGCTACTTTCAAGGTTGGTATCAAAAAATCCAATGGTAGCACTGCATTCTGGCCGAAAACCATCTGAAAGGGCGTGGCTTGGAGTATCGTTTTATAGGCAACTTTGTATGCCTAAACAGCATGGTGTAGCTGTTTGTCCGAGTCAGAGCATTTGTTATTCACTAATTTGGTTAGCACATTGCATAGAATCTTATTTGTGCTTTCGGCTTGTCCATTAGCTTGTGGGTGATAGGGGGCAGACTTCTTGTGTATCACCAAGAACTCTTGAAGAAGATTTTCAATGACTTCATTCAAGAAGTGAGTCCCTCTATCACTTACTAGCTCTATGGGTAGCCCGTATCGAGTGAACACATTCTCAAATAAGAATTTAGCGGTCGTTTGGGCATCATTCTTCGATGTGGCTTTCAGTTCTACCCACTTGGTTAGATAATCCGTGGCCACAATGATATACTCAGCATGTGAACCCTTAGCTGGGGGATTAATAGGACCAACAAAGTCTATTCCCCACTTAGAGAATGCACGTCCACCCATCATAGGTTCCAATGGCATCTCATCTTTACGTATAGGATACTGAGTTTGTTGACACACATCACACCTCTTCACATAGGTATGTGCATCCATGTGAAGGGTTGGCCACCACAAGCCTGCAAATAGGATCGCTTTGATTACCCGATCTGGTCCAAAGTGTCCTCCTGCTGCACCTTGGTGAGCAGTCTCTAATATCTTCAGATACTCGCTCTCGTGGACACATAGTCTTAGGTAACCATCTTTACCACACTTGTATAGATTATCACCAATGAGTGAGTAATCCAGGGCTTCTTGTTCTAGACTTCTTTGTCTGGCCAATGTCATATCTTGAGGGAATGTTTTCGTCCTCAAGAATGCTACTAGTGGTTCACTCCAATCTGGCACTATGGATACCTGATAAAGAGTGGCATGTTCCACAGTGAAAGGGTGTGGCTTGGAGTACCATTTTATAGGCAACTCGGTATGCCCAAACAGCATGGTGTAGCTATTTGTCCCAATCAGAGCATTTATTATTCACTGATTTGATCAGCACATTGCATAGAATCTTATTTGTGCTTTCGGCTTGCCCATTAGCTTGTGGATGATAGGGGCAGACTTCTTGTGTATCACCAAGAACACTTGAAGAAGATTTTCAATGACTTCATTCAAGAAGTGAGTGCCTCTATCACTTACTAGCTCTATAGGTAGCCCGTATCTTGTGAACACATTCTCAAATAAGAACTTAGCTGTTGTTTGAGCGTCATTCTTCATTGTAGTTTTCACTTCTACCCACTTAGTTAGATAGTCTTTGGCCACGATGATGTACTCCGCATGGGAACTCTTAGTTGGGGGATTAATAGGACCTACAAAGTCTATTCCCCACTTAGAGAATGCATGTCCACCCATCATAGGCCTCAGTGGCATCTCATCGTTGCGTGCAGGATACTGAGTTCACTGACAAACATCACACCTCTTCACATAGGTATGTGCATCCATGTGAAGGGTTGGCCACCACAAGCTTGCAAATAGGATTGCCTTAATCACACGGTCTCGTCCAAAGTGTCCTCCTGCTACACCTTGGTGAGCAGTTTATCTTAAGATATTCACTCTCATGGACACATAATCTGAGGTAACCATCTTTACCACACTTGTATAAATTATCTCCAATGAGTGAGTAGTATAGGGCTTCTTGTTCTAAACTTCTTTGCCTAGCCAAAGCCATCTCGTGAGGGAATGTTTTTGTCCTCAGAAAGGCTACTAATGGTTCACTCCAATCTGTATTAGAGACACTTGGTACAGAGTAGCGTGCTCCACAGGTGGTCTAATACGACAGACTGATCATTCCTTAGACTACTTATGGACATCTGCTTC
>CM035428.1:4804911-4859911 GCA_020310875.1 Ceratopteris richardii | reverse complement strand
CTTTTGATTCCATCTGCATCACTTCTTGCAATGATTATATCATCAACATATACACAAAGGTATATGACCTCTGATTAATTCCTCTTAATGAAGAGGGAAGGATCTGACTTGCTTACAATAAAGCCTTTATCCTAGAAGTAAGTGACAAGTCTATGATTCCAAACTCTAGGGGTTTGCTTCAAGCCGTACAAGGCTTTCCTCAGCCTACATACATATTCATGATATGATTGGTTTTCAAATCTAGGAGGTTGAGCCATGTATAAATCCTTTGAAATCCAACCATTTAGAAAAGCATTTTTAACATCCATTTTATATATATTACAATTCTTGGAAGATGCTATACTCATGAGTATTCTAATAGTAAGCATTTTTGCAACAGGTGAAAAAGTTTCTTCATAATCAATACCTTGGGTTTGTGCAAATCATTTAGCTACAAGCCTTGCTTTGTACCTGTTAATTGAGCCATCAGAATTCTTCTTTACCTTGTAAATCCACCTTGAGCCAATGACATTCATAGATGGTTTCTTGGGAACCAATTCCAAAGTTTGATTCTCTTGTAGAGCTTCTATTTCTTCTTCCATGGCAGTTCTCCATTCTGACTTCTTCGTGGCTTCTTCATATGTAGATGGTTCTTTACAATTTGAGTCTTGTACTATGTATATTGAATGCTTCGTGACTAAAGAGGTGTCATGGACATACCTTTCTAGTTTCCTTTTTTCTCTAATAGATCTTATAGTTTGTTGGGATGATTCTGCCACATCTCTCATCTCGTGCACTTTGGCTTTGTCTTTGGAGTTCCAAGAGTTGATTTCCCTTCTTGGAGTTTTATGGTCATCATCAAAATCACTTGATGCTTCAAGTGTATGCTCATTCCTCTTTGACAATGCTGGAAAGTCTTCCTCTAGGTCATAGGGAAGTTTGGTTTTCCTACAATCATCTTCAAACCGCATATGCTATGCACCCATAGTTTCTACAATGATCAAGGCTAGGTCTTCTTCCGTTCCATGCTTCATAAGGTTTCATCCTATCTAATGCTTTTGATGAAAGTCTATTGATTGAATAGGTGGCTCTGGATATAGGCTCTGCCCACAAATAGTTGGGTAATTTCTTCTCATTTAGCATTGACCTTGCAGCCTCCACTATAGTTCTATTTCTTCTCTCTACCACTCCATTTTGTTATGGGGTATACCTGGTTATAACCTCTCTTTTGATTCCTCTGTCTTGGATATAAGAATCAAATTCATGGGAGAAATATTTTCCCCCTCCATATGACCTTAAACTCTTCAAAGTCTTACATGTTTGATTTTCTACAAGTGCTAGATATTTCTTAAAACATGAGAAGACTTCATCTTTATGCTTCATAAAGTATAGTATTGTCCATCTCCTACAATCATCAATGAATGACACATAATACTCGGATCCAGAGATTGAAGGCTCCTTGCTTGGTCCCCATACATCTGTATGGACTAGCTCCAATAGATCTCCATGAATGTATCCCTTCTTTGTGAATGGTTGTCCATGAGACTTGCCAAATTGACAAGCACTACATTTATATATCATGTGTTGTTTGGATATGTTTGATAGACCAAGCACACTATGATCCCTATTGATTTGCTTCAGAGCCCTTTCACCTATATAACTAACCTCTTGTGCCAAATTTTCAACTCTGATAGGGTTTGACTAACATAATTGAACAATGGAATGTTTTTATTATCTTGGAGCTCAAATATAAATAATATACCTGAATTTTCTCCTCCTTCTATGGTCTTGAATCCTTGATGTGGATCCTCAACAAATGCTCCATTCTTGGTGAATCTAACATGCAATCTTTTTCAACAATCTGACCTACACTATGAGCGTTTTGGGGTTAGTTGCCTTGTGTCATCTCCTGTTTGGACTTCATGCCTATTCCTTGGATCCTCCACATATGGGAGTAGAGTTACATTCCCTGCTACATGTTTTGAGCATCCTGAGTCTTGAATACATGTTCATTTGCTTTACCTTGCTTCATAGTCATGTTCATTAGAAGTAATGAATCCTTTTGAGTTTGATCATATGCATAATTGTTGTAGTCTCTCCTTCCTCTGTATCCTCCTTGATAATTATTGTTATTGTATGAGTTGTTGTTGTAACCATTGTTATTGTTGTTGAATCTGCATCTTGAGCTTCCATAACCTCTTTTGTTGTAACCTCTTCCTCTTTGGTTTCTAGGATTCTTGAAACAATTCTTAGTAATGTGATTATTTAAGCCACATATGGCACATGGTGAGGAGCTTTGAGTTCTCCCCCTACCTTGTCTTCATCCTCTACCTCTTCCCCTTGAGCCTCGACCTCTACTTGCAAAGTTTGCTTGAGAGGTGCTCCCCTCATCATCAGCGTTTTACCTTTGCCTTTGCTATCTTTATTCTTATTCTTATCTATATAGAGAGCATGTGATTGATTAACTTTTGAGTAGTCTCCATTCTTCATAATCTTTGCCTCATGTGTGAACAATTGTCCCAAGAGGGTGTTGAAATTAGGAACCTACATGTCCATGTAGAGGTCCATGGCTGTGGTAAAGGCTTCCCACTTGTCATCTACCTTTATTCCATTGATTACATGCCTTACTATCTTTTCTTCATCAATGATTTCTCCAATGCTTCCAAGTTGGTGTCCTATGTCATTTATTTTGGTGAAAAAATAAGTCACACTTTGTTTGGGAGTATTTTTTAGTGTGGTGAACTCCATCCATAGTTTATTCTTCCTTGCCTTGGTACTTGATGAGAAGAATGCTTCAAGAGCATTCAAAGTCTCTTGTGAAGTCTTGCAACTCATGATGTGTGGAAGTAAAAAAATCAGAGATTGAGTTAAGAATATATGACCTTGCTAGAGCATCCTTTGAGAACCATGTGGTTAACCTCTCTTGTTTTTCTTGAGTTAGTTGTCCTTTGCTTATGAGGATCGACATCATATAATCTCCAGATATGTAACCACAGAGGTTTCTCACTTGAAGATAAGCTTCCATTCTAAGTGACCAAGCTAAGTAGTTACCTTGATACCAATTTGTCTATGGACGAAGAAAATCCATCTCCCATGTATTTATTGTTGCTCTGATACCACTCTGAGGAGATGGATAGATAGGTTCTAGAGATGAGTTGGTGTTGCACAAAACCTGCTCTATACCTACCAAGTTAACTTGAGGGATGCTTAATATACTCTAATAGATTTACAATAATGCATTTGGAACCAATAAGTGCTTTGGAACATCATTCCCAAATGTTTGCACAAAGAGATAACTTGCACATGTAAGAAATGTGAAGAAATATTCTATTTTGGGAATAGAATTGCTCAGTATTATACTCAAAACTCACAACCTGGTATGTGGCCAATGAGCTTTTGCACACCTAACTAGAGATTATAGCAAATTAAAGCAAGTTATTTCATCAATTTAGCTGTACCATACATTGAGAAATGAATCTAACAAGTCAAGGGGGTCATCCTCACTTTTCAAGATCTAGAAAGTATGTAGACACAACCACCTTCTATGTGTCATATCTAGAGTTTCTCTAAACCAAACCGGATAAAAATTGATGTGCAAGTAGTAGACACTTCAATCTAACTAACTAACCCAAGTTAAAGTAGAACAAATGATTGAGTACAAACAGAGAAATTGTTTCCACAAAGTTATTTTAATGATGAAGACGTTGCAAAGAACAACGTATAGAGATGTACTCGAAGAATTGTATCAAAATGTATATGTTAATGAACATTTGATACAAGGGAGATGTAGTCGACCACTCGTACATGAAGTGTGCTCAATTTGTGCTCATTGATGTAGCTCAATGTCTCTTAGAATAGTGTATGCATATTTATACACATGTTTTGAGTTTGAATTTGAATTTCCCTTGCCTAAAAGTGATCCTACACTTTAGGAACTTTATTGATTTGATTTCTTTACCAAATAAGTCGAGGCTTGGCTCTCCTAAATCCACAAGATTCCATCTACCTTTGACATTTACATTTATCCAAAGTACTTATGCCCAAAAACGACTAGCATAGGTTCACATGCAGTTCTCTCTTATGAAGGGATAAATGGATGTGTAGCCCTATGGCTTTAGCAATGCATTTAGGCTTCCTAATTGCACCACTAGGATAGAGGAAAGATGGATATAGGGTGATAGATAGATAAAGAGATATATTGAGGGATCAAGTGATGGAGAGAGATATATAGAGGGATAGAGTGAAGGAGAGAGATATATAGAGGGATAGAGTGATGGAGAGAGATAGAGAGGTAGAAACAGAGATAGATAGAGAGACATATAGAGGGATAGAGTGATGGAGAGATCAATAGAGAGAGATAGAGACATAGATAGAGAAAGAGATAGATAGAGAGGTAGATAGATACATAGATAGACAGGGAGATAGAGATAGAGATAGATAGATAGGTAGATAGATAGAGAGAGATAGATACATAGATACATAGCTAGATAGAGAGAGATAGATAGAGAAAGATAGATAGGGAGATAGATAGATGGATGGATGGATGGATGGATCGATCGATAGATAGATAGGTAGATAGATAGATAGATGAATGGATGGATGGATAGATAGATAGATAGATAGATAGATAGATAGATAGATAGATAGATAGATAGATAGATAGATAGATAGATAGATAGATAGATAGATAGATAGATAGATAGATAGATAGATAGATAGATAGATAGATAGATAGATAGATAGATGGATAGATGGATAGATAGATAGATAGATAGATAGATAGATAGATAGATAGATAGATAGATAGATAGATAGATAGATAGATAGATAGATAGATAGATAGATAGATTGTGTAGTTAGCTAGTACTTTGTGAAGAGATCAAGTTATTTGTTTTGTTGCAGCTGATTGAGGCATCATCCAGTATCCAAATGGAGTGATTTTACTCTCATTTGAAAGCCCTTTGAGTCTAGTTTAAGCTTGCAAAGTTTCATATTCTGTCTCATGTACTCAGAGAAACTCAGAAAATACAGAGCCTATGTTAGAAAAATTTCAGGATCCTAGGAGGGTTCATTTGCTTTTGTTGTGCACATACGAGTGTTTATCCTCCAACATATTTCCCATAGAATATTCATGAGATCATGCGCACTTGCGGCCTCTCAACTGCAGTCCACTAGGCAACTATGAAACCCGAAACCCAATCTATCACTGCATACATCATAGTTGGTGTGACTAGTGTGTCAAATAGCAATCCATTTATACAAGGTTCTTAGAAGTGTGCATGATGACACCTCCTCTCTAACAGGGCTAAAGATGCATATCCCCATGTGAGCCTATTAGTGGGTGTGCGTCTCATACTGAAGGGACTAGGTAGGCTTGTGAATCTCACCCCTAGGTAGACATATGAAGTGACCATCTCTATCTGTCCACTAGCTGCCGTGAATCGTATTGCAATCCACACCATAACAGAGGTTTGGAAGATCATGGACATGGTTTTGCCAAGGTTTACAATCAACCCCTTGTGTATAAAAAACTGATCCAAGGCATCCAAGTGGTTCTCTTAACCCTCGGTGGATTATGAAACCAATACAATATATCAGCATATAATACAATGTGTACAGGTGTATTTGCTAGGTCTCCACGCTCACCACCAACTCGTAGGATGTAGTCCTTAATCTCATCAAGGTAGAGCCCAAATGGAGTGGGAGAGAGTGGGCAACCTTGCTTTACACCAACTGTGCTATCAATGGCTTCTGATAGTCCACCTAGGCATCGAACCCTCCCAATCACCCGCTTATAGAGTGTGTAGATGGCCCAAATCATCTTTGATGGTATCCCCAAGCTCTGGAGATGCCAAAAAAGCTTCTCCCATGGCACAATATCAAAGGATTTGTAGAAATACACAAAGCTGCAATATAATTTCTTCTTCTACACCTTTGCCTTGTCAATGAGGCAATGCAGAATGAAGATGTGATCAATAGTAGAGAAAGTCCATAGAAAACCTACCTGAGCATGTGCTCATAGCTCCTCCATCTTTGCTTATGAATTGAGCTCTACCTCTACAATTGCCCCATAAAGATTGGCCATGGGGTGACCAATCATGATATTCCTATAGTTCCCTAGTTCTAGGGTGTCACCAAATTTGTGGATGGGTACAATGGCGTTTTTCATCCACTCCTTTGGGAAGCCCTCCCCCATATCTTGATTGAAGACGTGCAATCAACAAAGCTATAGTGGAGGTAGTATATATAAGGTGCTCACTCTATAATGTTGTATGATCAACTGAGTGCCCGTGCTATAGGTGTTGCCTGTGGGGCTTTCTTAAGACCATACAAGGCCTTCTTTAACTTGAAAACATATTCTATGTGTTGTGGATCCTCATAACATTGAGGTTGGGCCATGTACAATTCCTCTTTCAACTCACCATTGCGGAAAGCATGGTAAATTGTTCATCCCTTAGCTGCAAACAAGGCTATCAAAGACCTAATGGTAATCTTGTTAGCAACAGGGATGAAAGTTTCATCACAATCTATACCTTGAGTATGGATGAAGCCCTTTGCCACCAATCTAGCCTTGTGTCTAGCTAGGGTTCCATTTGAGTTCCTTTTCACTGCATACCCATCTATTTTGGACTATCTTCATGCCTTCTTTCTTGGGTACTAATTCCCAAGTGTGGTTATCCTTTAGTGCACTGATTTGATTATACGTTGGAGTCCTCAATTCTCATTCTCCTTAGCTTCCTCATAGGTAGCTAGCTCCTGATGTATAAAAACCTGCATCATCTATGCAAAATGCTTTGCCATGAAAGAGTCATCACCTAACCTTGGAATGGGGTTATTCTTCCTAGTTGATCTCCTTTGATAACCCTTTGGGTATTGCTTCTTGAGCCTTGTGAGCTTTACCATAGGTGTAACTGTTGGTGCAAATGATCAAGCCTACACATTTGGCTTAGCATGGAAGACAATGTGTGGAACTAGGACTTGATGACTCATGTTAACTATAGCTTTTAACTACTTGATCATTTATAATTATAAAAGATTAATTCCTTGGAGAATCTTGTAAAAGATTATATCTAGTGGAGTTAGTAAGAATATTAGCTACGACTCCAAATTGAAGGAATATCTCCTAAATTAGTGGAAGTTACTTTTGTTTGGAGCCAAGTTTGAATTCAAAATTCAAACTTACGAAGAAATACTTATAAAAGACCTTGTAAAATCTCTCGGGAAAGTGTGCCTCGTTCAGAGCTCATTCATTGATAATTTGTAGAGCTTGAGTAGCTCACACTGTAGCTCACTTAGTTCATCATCATTGAGCATCATTACCATGCCAATGACTTTGTAGAATCATGTTCCATAATACATATAGCTCATTGAACATCTCTGTTTACTTCTCTGCTATGACTACTCAGAACAATCAACTTCCTCTCGTCATATCTCAGTGAATACTCAACCATTTTACATAATCTTTGGCTTATTGGAACGAGCTTGAAGTCTACTTTATGCTCTCAAATTTGCAAGGCGTTTGGTTCAGGCATCTGGGAGACATCATCTTCGAAGTGCTCACTAGTCATCTACTGGTTGTTTCGTAAAAAGTCAGAGGTAAGATCTAATTTGCTAAAGTCGTTTCTCAGAGCATAGTTGATCATTTTAAATTATTCCACTTGAAATCATTAGCCATCTAAGCTAATTGAATTCCCTCAAAAGGAATTTTTTCCATCGCCACTTTATTGTGAGCTCTGAGCAAAAAAGCTAACAGATGTATGGCCTAAAATAGCAAGTTTTTCAACACTAGTTATTCTTGAGCTAGTCTGTTTTGGATTGATTGTTTCAAGCATCAACTCCTAAGTACATGTTGGCATACAAGTCAGATGAAGAGCATACCAGCACAACAGAGCAGTCATGCACAATACGGCAACAAGGTCTAATCATTTTTTCCATGGACCCTTCACAACTCAAGTGATTTTAATCACTACACAAACATTGTAAATTCCGTTTTTGGTAGAATAGACTCCATTTTGTTCAAGCCGAGGAGTCCTCGAGCTTGAGGAGTATTAGAATTAGCTACATACCAATTTTCATAATTTTTAGACTCCGTTTGAGCCCTCAAATAGGCTCTAGAACCTAATTTTTAACTAGGCCAGACACTAGGTCTGGACAAGGCCAAAGCTAGTGAGAAAACTATAAAAAGAGCTAGAAAGCTCATTTTTGAGGTAGATTGTTTGTGAATTGAGCTTATGTAAGAGACTTTTTGACTAATGCAAAGGACTCCATTGTTCCTCTCCTTGTTCTTGCCTTGTGTGCACGTGTGTGTGTATGTGTGTGCATGTTTGTGTGCTTCTCACTCACGCACTTGTGCCTTCACTTGCTCATAGTCTTCATACTAGTCCTCATGTCTCCACGGATTGACAATTATGAGGTGGATCTCCTCATGTTGGTACTCACCATTGTGCTAGAGTGACACCAAATTTGGCGCCGTTGCCGGGGAGAGAGCTTCGAGGATGAGCGTGTGATGGTAAGACGTCGAGTTGAGACATTGGAGTTATAGGTAATATCCTTTCTTTTCCTTATTTTTCTTCATTTTTTTCTTATTTTTGCATCACCATCATCACCATCATCATCCCCACCATCTCCCACCTCCATCTCCATCTCCATCTCCACAAAAATTTCAATTTTTTGGTCATATCCCACTCCCCACCTTATTTCCCTCATTTCATTTGTGAGAGAGAGCAGGAGAGAGCTTGCATGCGATCTATTTTTGTGTGTTTTTTGAGCCTTTGTTGCAGGAACTAGCTGTACCACCATCTCCAGCAGCTTGCGCAGGTACGACAGACTCTGCACAGGTCCCGGGACGACTACCTCTGTCTATCGCGACAGACAAGAAAACTTGATATTTTTTGAATGCATGTTTGGCACAGTAACCTACACCATTAGAGCACTCCAAATCACTAGAAGTTTCTAAAAAATTTGCGTTTTTTCAGTCTATCGCGATAGAAATTGTCATTGCGACAGACACGGTCTATCGCGACAGACCAAACTCCACGATAAACTCAATCTATTGCGACAGACACCTGTCTATCGCGACAGACCAAATTCCACGACAGACTTAGTCTATCGCGACAGACCAAATTCCATGATAGACGATAGACCCTGTCTATCGCGACAGACACGGTCTATCGCGACAGACCAAATCCACGATAAACTCAGTCTATCGCAACAGACACCTGTCTATCGCGACAGGCCAAATTCCACGACAGATGATAGACCTCGTCTATCGCGACAGACACCCGTCTATCGCGACAGACAGAGACCCACGATAGACCCCGTCTATCGCGACAGACACCTGTCTATCGCGACAGACCAAATTCCACGATAGACTCAGTCCATCGCGACAGACACCGTCTATCATGACAGACCAAAACCACGACAGATGATAGACCCCGTCTATCGCGACAGACACCCATCTATCGCGACAGACAGCCCCACGCGACAGTTAGTGTCTATCGCGACAGACACCGTTTATCGCGATAGACAGACATTTTCGGCAAAAAATAAAGGGGTAATTTTTTGGAAATTTAGGCTAAATTTTGGGCATATTTACATACCCACTCACTCATACACTTTATAGGCCTTGGAAAAAATGCCCTAGAACCCTGAAAGGGCCTGTTTGTCTGTTTTAACCCCCTAAACCCTGAACAGTCATAACTTTTTCATTTGAAATCCGTTTTTTGAGCTCTAGGGCTTGTTAGAAAGCTTGTGGCATATACTACACGCATTGATTTTCAGATAGGGTATTTTGAAGTTGACCTACTGAGGGGTAGGTACACCAAGAGAGCTCTAGAGGAAAAAATTTTTTTGACAATAGCAAAGGGGGAAAAAAGGGTCATTAAAAGTGTTTGTGATAAATTGTCTGTCAATTGAAGGATCAAGTTGGAGCTAAACTTGGGAATTTTTTACAAGATTATCGAGAGCTCTTGGAGAAATCAAAGCGAGTGCCATTGTGTGCAGGCTTGGGAACTTGCTTCCTGGGCAGAGAAGCATAGCAAGGAGGAGCGTCTTGAGGTTGGAACATCTCTTAACCCCCTCAGTCCATTCTTAGCATAGGCTAAGTGCGAGTAGTTGTCTTGTTTGAATAGAGGTACGATAGGAATACTCAAGTTCTAAGAGTCTTTAACTTCTCAAGTCCAAGAATAGTCTAAATTGCAGTCAAGGGATAACTTAAAGGAAAAGAACTTAAACTAAGCGGACTCAGAACATCAAGTACGACACACTAAATTGCTCCTTGACGACGCTTAATTAAAAACAAGAAAACACATCCAAAGGAACTTAAAAGGAACAAGTGACTGATACCAAAGAAATCAGCAACGTACAAAGGGCATATGAACCTTAGATCAAGACGACATCTATGGAGAGATAGACAAAGTCTTAGGTCTTCAGAGGCTAGTGTCAATCACACTACTAGGTCTTGGGCCCATCAGCTGAGCCACTTTTCACATTACCCTAGCTCTGAGACTAGTGAATCAGAGATGTCTCAAGGTATGGAGAGACCTACGGGGAGTTCAGGTGTGCCATATTTGTATAGGGTGGAAGGCCCCTACAAGGCACAGCTGGATTACCTTAGGACCAACCAATTAGGTGCTAGCATCTATGAGGACAGCCTAGGAAGGTCTGTGGTACAGATCAAAAACCCAGATCAATCCATTGGACTGGAACACCCAGCAATCAAGTTTGAAAATGGAGCATACTTGGACAAAGAAGGAACCATATATGTAGTCACTAGTCACCCAGACAAGACAAATGAATTCGGGAATGTGATCCCTGAGATGGACATAGGTCACCTAGAGCAAGGGAACATAGGAGGAGAGCCAAAGACCCCTCGAGGAAAATCTATTCTTACTAGAATCCTTAATCCCGAGTGGGTTCCCCAAGACAATAAGAATACAGATCTGCTCCTGAACCAAGAGACTGATGAAGCCTTTTAGAGGTATAAATCTGATCAGCCAAATGAGGTAGGAACAATCATGATATATGAGTTCAAGGACCTGGATAGCCCAGGCAAAGTGACTTACCTAGACAATGCATCAGAACGGATCTTTGTGGTTACAGAACATGATAGGCATGCTTACACTTGGAAAGGTGAATTTATTTTCCCCCAACCTACGTCTAATGTGTCCTTTGGTCACCCAGGAGCTGGAACATTCCAAGCTCATGGAGCTCAGAGAGACAGAAGTAGAGATAGACCTGAGGTAAGCTTTGCCAACCCAGGGGGCAGAGAAAGAACAAGAACGGAAACAAATAGAGGGGAACCTGAGGTACTTAGAGCTCCAAGGAACCAAAGGAATGTGGATGAATTCCCTCTACCAAGACCTAGAGAGCACACGAGGACTTTGAGACCGACCCAGCTAGTTAAGTCCATGAAGAACTACTTCGATGGCACAAGAGACCCATATGATCATGTGGCTGAGTTTAGGCAAGTCTTGAGAGACAGTTTAGGAGCATAGACCTACTCTTGGAGGCTTTCATCACGGAATTCTCTAAGAGTGGGATAAGGCATAATACTTCCTCATTGATACATAGCTTCAAGCAGACCCCTCAAGAGACCGTGAGACTTGCAGGAAGAAGATTTAGGCAATATCTGGAGAGATGCCCTGTGCCTGAGTTACCCACACCAACCAAACAAGTGGCTTTATTCTTGGATGGATTGTTAAGTACCAAACTGAGGTCATATGTGTACTTGAAAGACCCTAGGACCATAGAAGAGTGTGTACGCATGTGCATCGACATTGAGGATAACCTAGGGGAGGAATTAGAGCTCTCAAAAATCTATAAAGATTCAGATAGTTCTACTAGCCTCATTTCCTCACAATCCACATCAATTGAGGATCTAGCAGAAAAGGTAGCTCTGAAATTAGGTGTCTCTAGCAAGCAGATTCCAAGATTTGCCCCTGTGAAAAGATGTTACACTTGCGGAGGTGACCATATGGCGAACGTGTGTCCCATCATGGCTCAATCCCAAGTGAATCCCAGTAGTCAATATTGCACCATAGAACGGAGGTACACCAATCACACTGCGCAAGATTGCCCCTACAATAAGCAAGCAGTTAGGCAGACGTACCCACAACCATACCCTCAACAAGGCAGGTACCAAAACCAATACCCACCGCACCAGTATGCTAGACCTCAACAAACCTACCACCCACAATACCAAAACCAACAAAAGCCTCCGCCTGTGTTAGCACAACAACCCCCTGCCCCAGCTAATGTAATTCCTGTAAAGTACGCAGCTGCAAAAGAGAACCTGAATAGAGCCATAGTGCCAGTAACACCATTGCTGTCAAAAAGTGACCCGAGCGACCATAGCTTTGATTCTACACATATAGATAGCCCCCAGGCCTACTACATGCAATCTCCTGAACATGGTGAGTCCTACTACAGTGAAGAGCCAAGTGAACCTAGTTGGGAGCCAGAATATGCAAATCTCATGTACACAAATCCCAACACTAGACCTCAACCTAGGCAAGTAAGACCCCCATTCCCTAGAGGACCATGCTACAGATGTCAGGGAGATCACCTCATTCGTGATTGCCCCTTACCTCCACCTACACAACCCCAGTCAATGGCAATCCAAGGCTTTTGTACAGATTGTGGAAAAGAGCATCTCTTATGAGATTGCCCAAAGAATCCCAATAATATGCCAAAAAATTACTCCTATCAATGTTATTGGGTTAGTAGTAGACTCTACAGGAAGCGTCACGTCCACCGCGCCAATACAAGTGGTCACTAGAGCTCAACCGTTGCAACAAAACCAAGACTTAGGCCAGGAAAAGAATGTGGAGGTTAGGGAGACTGAGAGTCAGAATAAGAAGAGAACAAGAGCTTGGAGAGATAGCCGTGAACGTATGAAAAGGCAATGGGCAAAAAAGATGAGCGAACTTGAGGAAAACCTACGAGAAACCAAAGCCAAAATCATAGAAATCACATCTCAAACGCACTCTCACCCATCCCCACCACTACCATCCCCTTCACCCTCCATTCCTCAACCATCTAATCCACCACACATAACCCACCCACCACCCCGAGTAGGATCAGTTTAAGCAGATCCCACTCCCGAAGACATAGATATGATGCTCAGAGCATATCAGGCCAGGATCCAGGAAGGACCAAATGTAACAGATCATGAAAGATGTTACCCTAGAGCTGACCTAGAGCTTGAACGAACTAAGTTGTGTGCCAAGATGGTGGAATTGGCTCAAGCCATGTTTGAGACCAGTCGCCTTTTCACTTGCTCTAGCTCCACTAGAACACCATTGCATTTTGATGGTCTGTTAGATAGATTAGAGATGTTAATTGCAAAGTCTGGAAAAGGAGCCAACCCCCAGGATAAGGAAAAGGCAAGTGATAGAATAAGCATTCCTCCCAAGGAAGCTTATGTGCCTAACTCCACTGAACCAGACACCTCTTCTTCTATGAATCGATACACACCAAAATTCTTGCGAGAGATTCAAGAAGAGAAATGGGCTAAAGAGAGTGAAGTTCATCCTCCCATTGAACTTGTGGATGACACACACGATCAATTCCCACAAGACCTTCCTTCCATTTATGGAGAGCAAGAGAGTGCCCAATCTCAAGAGAGATTAGACTTTGAGTCTAATTCTTTATAGGAACTACCCCATTTCACAGGCCCATGGGAAGCAAAGTCCACTTGTATGAGAGCACCCACAATCATGGTAAGAAACGAAGATTCAATCATACCTAGGAACACAGAGGTAGTGAAGAACACTAAGGTGTAGTGCAATCTCACTTTAGAAGAACTACTCAAGGTTAGGCTAGAGCTATGGAAACATGTAGCCAAACAAGTACCAGAGATAGCAAAACCTCGTTCCCAGGTAGGATCCCAGAGAACAGTGCCAGAAATACCCTTGGACAAGATAGGAGACATGAGTGAGGGAGAAGAGGGAAACACATATCTTCCTATCACCCATCAAGGATACACCACCAAGGCCATTCTAGACTCAGGTGCAGGAGTTGCAATTGCCACCACTTCCCTATGGAAGCGTTGGGGCAAGCCAGCACTTAGGCCCACGAGGATGAAATTGCAGATGGCTGACGGTCACATAGAGAGACCCTTAGGGCTGCTAGAAGGAATAACTCTCACTACATGTGGTGTTGAGTTTGAGCACACCTTCGCCATATGTGACTTTAGTAAAAATCATGCCTATGAGATGATTTTGGGAAGACCATTTATGCAACAATTGCAAGTGGTACAGGATTGGGGAACCAATTCCTTGTACCTGCAACACTTAGGTGTTACGACCAAAGTGAATCTCAAGGACTACTCTCATAGAGATGTCCCTCCTATCCAATGGAACCCCATCCATAGAGCCAAAGATGATACGGAATCGGTGCATTCCATAGGATCAGGATCCTCATGGATGCATGAAGATACCCACTTATGGATGTGCAAAGTAGGAGTAGAAGAAGAGAAGAGGGAAAAAGCCAGAGAGGTAGGTGCGAAGGAAACACATAGATCAATTCAAGACCTAGCCTATGCACCTGTAGTATTTCCGGACGAAGAATTTGAACCTCACGGCTGGGCAGAAATTCTAGCAACTATGGATGTAGCCATCAATGAAGAGCAATGGACACCCTACTGTGATGAGGATGGCTATGACATTTCTGTCTTCTCCATAGAGCCAATCATGGGAGATGCAGTTTTAGAAGAATGCGAACCTAGCCCTGATGCATTTGAAGATGCAAGTGACTCCGATCTTGAGTCAATCATTATGGACCCACCTTTTGCATCAGATGAAGAATACTTCCACGAAATGGAAGCTTATCCTCAGAGACATGGAGAACTTATAAATGATGTGAGGTTAACCACACAAGTGACTACCAAGAATGAAGGTAAGAAAAGAAAGAAGAGAGAAGTCACACCTGAGGAGGAAGAATCTTTGTTTGAGGTCCCTGGACACTTTAAAAAGTATGAGATAGACGATAGAAGAGTCATGGTGAGAATGCCTAAATGTGAGGCACAATCGGGAGAGGCCTATGATAACAAAGAAACCACCAAGAAAGTAGTGGTAGCCATAGAAGAAGGAGAAGAAAGATGCACTTACATAGGACACGACCTCACCAAGGAGGAGGAGTATGAATTGATAGCCTTGCTAAGAGAATACAGAGATGTATTTGCTTGGAGCTACAAGGATTTGAAAGGTGTGGACCCTAACATATGTTCACACACTATTCCCATGACCTCAGATGCTAAATCCTCTAAGCAAAAGCCATATACATATAACGATAATTATGCTGCTAAGATCAAGGAGGAGATAGATAGACTCATGGAAGCTGGATTTATCTATGAAATTGAGCACACTGAGTGGGTATCCCCCATTGTAGTGGTGCCCAAGAAGAATGGAAAGCTACGTGTGTGCATTAACTTGAAGAAGGTTAATGCAGCCACTATCCGAGATAATTATCCACTTCCCATCACGGAGCATCTACTAGAAAGAGTAGCAGGCAAGGAAGTGTACAACTTCCTTGATGGATTTTCGGGCTACAATCAGGTGGCCATTGCTCCAGAAGATCAGCATAAGACAGCTTTTGCCACAGAGTGGGGCATATTTGCTTTTAGAGTAATGCCCTTTGGTCTCACCAATGCGCCAGCCACTTTTCAGAGGCTAATGTGTCATGTATTTAAAGAATTCCTGTGGAAAAACTTAGAGGTCTATGTTGATGATCTTTGTGCTCATTCCAACATTAGAAAAACCCATGTTCCTGAACTCAGACAAATCTTTGACAAATGTAGAGAATATCAAGTCTGCCTGAACCCAGAAAAGTGTGTTTTCATGGTCAGGCAAGACAAGATTCTAGGACATATAGTGTCGAAGAATGGCATATCCACTGATGAAGAGAAAGTAAGAGCCATAGTAGAGTTACCTAGGCCAAAGAATGTCAAGGAAGTACAAGCTTTCATGGGGCATTGCGGTTATTACCGGTGTTTCATACACATGTATGCCATCATTGCAAAGCCTCTGTATGGACTTTTGACTAACTTTGAGTGGATTGATGAGTGTGAGGACTCCTTTAATGAACTCAAAAGAAGATTGTGTTCAACACCAATCTTGACCACACCAGATTGGAATAAACTCTTCCATGTTCACATGGATGCATCCAATTATGCTATTGGATGTGTACTCGCACAACCTACTAGTGAAGGTAATATGGATCTTCCCATTGCCTATGCTAGTAGACAGCTAAATGCTGCTGAACGGAACTATACCACTACTGAGAGAGAAGGCTTAGACATGGTGTATGCGGTTAAGAAGTTTAGACACTATTTGCTTGCAAGTAAGTTTAATTTTTTTACTGACCACCAGGCATTGTTGTACTTGGTAAACAAGCCATGCAATACAGGTAGATTGGTAAGATGGTTCCTCTTGCTAATGGAGTATGACTTCGAAGTTGTGGTGAGGAAAGGGAAGACTCACTTGAGAGCAGACCATCTCTCTAGGCTCACATCTGGAGAAGCCCCACAAGGAGTATCAGATGACCTTCCTGATGCTTGCCTGTTTAATTTGGAAGTGGTACCTCAGTGGGCTAAGCCACTAGTGCCAGTATTGACATACGGGCCTAATCACCCTGTCATAAGCACTAAAGATAGGGAGGTAGTAAAGGCTCAAAAGTACCACATCATGGCAGGGAGTATGTACAAGCATACTGATCTAGGCATCCTAGCTTGTTGTGTGGAAGAAGATGAGTGCGCGAAATGGTTGCAATTGGCACATGTAGGTGCATTAGAGCAACATTACTCACGACAACGAACCGTACAGACATTAAGGAGACTTGGAGTGCATTGGCCAACTATGGAAGGTGATGTCCATAAGCTGTGCAAGGAATGCCCGATCTGCTGCAGTGAAGAAGGAAACACCTATCTTCCAATCACACATCAAGGATACACCACCAAGGCTATTTTGGATTCGGGTGTGGGAGTTGCAATTGGTACCACTACCCTATGGAAGCGATGGGGCAAGCCAGCACTCAGGCCCATAAGATGAAGTTACAAATGGCTGATGGTGTCATGATAAGAATTCCTAAACTTGATGCACAAGCTAGAGAGGCCTATGATAACAAAGAACCACAAAGAAAATCATGTTGACTATAGAAGAAGGTGAAGAACGATGTACCTACATAGGACATGACCTAAGTGAAGATGAGGAGCAAGAGTTGATAGCCTTGCTAAGAGAACACAGAGATGTATTCGCATGGAGTTACAAGGACTTGAAAGGTGTAGACCTTGACATATGCTCACATACTATCCCCATGACCTCAGATGCCAAAAGAAGCCATACACATATAACGATAATTATGCTGCCAAGATCAAAGAAGAGATAGATCACTTGGTTGAAGCTGGATTTATCTATGAAATTGTGCACACCGAATGGGTATCCTGTAAGACAATAGTTACGCAATATAACACAGGAGCAGTAGTAGAGAAGATAACAGATATTGGAGAATCTCAACAATTTTCTACTAGCAGCAGGTACAAAGATGATGGCGTTGTCCACCCGTGCGCTCTCAAGGTAGAGTTTAAATGGTGATCTAGAAAACTCTAGATAGGGAGATACAAGGTAGAGATATGCTTGCTCAACTCAATGTCTCAGGTAGTGCAGAACTCATGTATATATAGGATCATGGGTGGCCTTCTGTGGACGGTTATACATGGACGGTAGAGCGTGGGAAGCCACCTCCCGCGTAATTGCCATACACGACTTAGACCACTTGAACCGACCTAACAAATATAAATGATTTCTGACTCCGAGAGGGAATATTCCATGGAATATTCCCTTTATCGTCGCTCCGGGGCGCTGCCCCCGGACCCCCACCAAGGGGCCCACTCACCCCCTGGGACCCCCCAGCTAGGGGGCCCACTGGCCCCCTTGGACCCCCCAACCGGGGCTGCTCACCGCTGCCCCAGACCCCACAATTGGGGACCCTGGTAACTCCCTTTCCTTACAATACCTTACATGGTCCAATATGACCTTCATCCAACATGCAAGTTGGGATTCCCATCAATAGGGTAATGCACGCTTGGCTTCTCCTCATAATGGGGGCCTTACAAAATGTGCATACAATCATGAGAGGTAGACATTGATCATATACTAACACCTCCCCTCAATGTTTACCGATGATAAATCAAGTAGGTCTTGGTCTTATACCCATCTGTTGAAGATGCCTATTGAGTTGCTCTCTTCCAAGTGCTTTAGTGAATATGTCAGCACAATTTGCCTCTGTTGGGAAATATTCTAGCTCCACAATTTCATCTTCAATTAGCTCACGAATGTAATGGTACTGTACTTCTATGTGCTTGGTGCGAGCATGAAATACTGGGTTCTTTGCAATAGCCATACAACTTTGATTATCACACTTGAGTACAGTCGCCATATTTGATGAAAAGCCTAGATCTGCAAGAATTCTCCTTAACCACACTGCCTCACAAGAAGCAAAACAAGCTTCTTTGTACTCTGCTTCAGTGGAGGAGAGTGCGAGAGTTGGTTGCTTCCTACTTACCCAATAAAATATTCCTGAACCAAGTGAGAAACAATATCCAAAAATTGATTTTCTAGAATCACAATCTCCAGCCCAATCTGAATCACAATATCCTTGAAGTGTATCACCTGTGGTATACAAAATACCAAAATCCAAGGTTCCTGCAATGTACCTTAGAATTCGCATTCCAGCATTCCAGTGACTCTCCTTAGGTTTGTTGGAAAACCTGCTTAATACTCCAACAGCATAGCAAATGTCTGGTCTAATGTTTGCACAGAAAAATAAGACTTCCAACGAGCTTCCTATACTTCTTAGCATCTACATCAGGCATGTTATCATCCATAGATAGCTTATGATTTACCTCCATAGGTGTGCTAGTTGGTTTGCAGTCCATCATTCCAAATGCCTTGAGAATTTCTTTGGCATATTTTTTTTGTGAGATGAAAATGCCATCCTTCCTTTGCCATACTTCAATTCCCAGAAAAAAATGGAGAAGACCTAAGTCTGTCATTTCAAACTCAGTTCCCAAGCTGATCCGAGTTTGATTGATGAGTTCCTGATGATCTCCTATAATGATCAAATCATCTACATATACAATGACAACAACTAGCATGTTATCCCTTTTCGTTACATACAAGTTAGCATCAGAAGTACTTCTTTCAAAACCCATATTTTTGAAAAAATTATATATCCGTTGGTACCAAGCCCGTAGAGCTTGCTTAAGTCCATACAAAGCTTTCTTCAACCTGCAAACTTTCTTTTCTGAATTGGGCACCTCAAAACCTAGTGGTTGAGATACATATACCTCCTCCTTGAGGTGACCATTCAAAAATGCAGATTTGACATCCATCTGGAAAATAGGTCAGGCCTTTTGTGCAGCTACTGCAAGTATCGTCTGAATAGTTGTCATGTGTGTTGTTGGCGCAAAAGTTTCTTGAACATCAAATCCTTCGAACTGTGAAAAACCCTGTGCAACTAATCTTGCCTTATACTTTTCTAATGTTCCATCTGCTTTATACTTAGATTTCCGAATCCATTTAGTACCTATTACCTTCTTCTTTGGCGGCAATTCGACTAGATCCCATGTATCATTTTTTAGTATACTATCATACTCCGACTGCATTGCCGCTCTCCAACCTGGATCATCAAGGGCTTCTTCAATGGTGGTAGGTTCCTTTATCGAGCCCATGATATTTGCCATTAGATCCATGTTAACAATGTGTTCTGAAGCTCTTCTTTGCTCCTCTATTCTCTTTGATCTTCGTAATCCATCTGATGATGATTCTGGTACATTGTGCCCACTTTGCTAGTGGCTTACGTTGTGCAGCTACAACTGGTTGGCTTTTTATTGAGGAAATTTCTCCATCAGATGTTTCCTCCTCCTCAACTTTAACCTGTCTTTTGATAGGCACAAGGTGAGATATTTCTCCGTTTGATGAGATAGTAGATTTACCTTTATCTTCTACTAAGTGTGGTCGTTCATCAAACACCACATCTCAGCTGACAAAAATCTTCCTTGCCTCAGGATCCCACAACCTGTATGCTTTAGACTCTTCACTATATCCTAGGAAGACACACTTTTTGCTTTTTGTCCAGAATATGCTTCTTGAGGATTCATCCCCTTCAGTGCTTTTGTGTAGCTTCGATTGAGGATGTAGGCTGCTGTATTGACTGTTTTTGCCCAGAATGAATCAGGCATGTCTTGAGCCTTTAACATACAACGAGCCATTTCAACTACTGTCCTATTCCTGCGCTCAACAACGCCATTTTGTTGAGGTGTATGAGTTGTGGTAAGTTGCCTTTTCACACCATGCTCCTTACAGTAGTTGTTGAATTCTATTGACAAGAATTCACCCCCTCTATCTGTTCTAAATTTCTTCAGTTTCCTTCCTGATTCATTTTCTACATACTTATGCCACGTTTTAAATTTTTCAAAAGCATCAGCCTTCTCTCGAATGAAATAAACCCACATCTTTCTACTATAATCGTCGACTAAAAGCAAAAAGTAGAAAGATCCTCCTAAAGCAGGTGCAAACATTTTACCACAGAGATCAGCATGTACCAACTCTAGAGGAGCTTGAGATCGATTGCTGGTCTCTCTTGGAAATGCCTTTCGTTGTTGCTTGCCCATCATACAAGCTTCACAAGGTTCCTGCAACTCTGAAAATACAAGCAAATGAGCAACCATCCTTGTTCTTTGCATTTCCTTCAAAACTGCAAATCCGAGATGCCCAAATCGTTGGTGCCATAACCTGCTTACATCTTTATCTTCTGTAGCAGTTAAAGCACTTAACTCATACAAGTTATCCCGTCGTATGCCTTTACCTACAACATTACCTGATGAATCCATGATTTCTGCACCACTCTTATTGAAGTGAACTTCGATTCCACGATCTGTTATTGCAAAAACTGACAACAAATTTCTTTTGAGTGTACGTACATAGAGAACATTGGATAACTTTTTCTCAACACCTGGAGAAGTGATAAAAGAGATGGTTCCAGTTCCTTCGGCTGGACACTTGGAGTCATTTCCCACCACTACATTGATGGATTCCCGTAGAGGCACTAGGGAACTATACCAATCCTTTTTACTAGTCATATGGCGAGAAGCTCCACTATCTAAAATCCATGGTTCATCAACACGAGCTTGAGCAGATGAACATACCTCTTCAATAGCTACCCAAAGTTCTAGCTTTGTGTTGTTTGCAGACTCTTTGTTCTTCCACGATGATTTTACAGTCCCATTCCGTTCATCAGCTTGCTTCTTTCTGCAATCCTTGATGGCATGGCCTTTCTTTTCACAATAGAAGAAACTTCTTGTGAACTTTTTCTTCTTTGGCTTCTATTTTGATACATCAGAAGAGCCTTTACCTTTTGCATTTGCTGAAAATGCAGCATCACTTGTACTTTGCCGATTCCTCAACTGCATCTCTTCTTCTAAAAGTTTAGCACAAAACTCTTCAAATGTGAGGGGAGTTGGTCTTACCTAAGTGTTAAGGGTTGCTACTAATCCATCATACTTTGCTGGAAGAACACGTACACATCTTCGAGCCAACTCTTCTGGTGTTATAACAACACCAAGTGCAGCCAATTGGTCTTGAAGATGTTTTATCTGTTTGATAAAATCTTCAGCCTTTTCAGAATCAAAATGCTTTTCATTTGCCAACTGATTTTCTAAATTCTGCATCCTAGTGTGGTTCTTGGTCTCATATTGTCGAGCCAATATGCCCCAAGCCTCATGTGCTTTAGTAGTATGTTGAACTAAAGTAAGCACATAATCACTTACACTAGTGACAATTGCACATAATGCAGCAGCATTCCGCCTCTTCCGAGCTCGTAGAAGATCTGGATCTAGCTTAATCATCAATCTCGAATTAGCTGGATCTTCAACTGGTATAGGCTTTGGATCCAATCCCATCGGTCCCATGACAATGTCAAGTAATTCATAGGAGTTCAAAATTGCAGAAATTTTGAACTTCCAGAGTGTATAGTTGGATCCATCCAACTTCCCTTCAGTGAATGCAGGTGGACGAATTCGAATAGGTGTAGCATTAACATTAGCTGAAGCACCAAGACAAGTGTTCGACGATGAAGCCATCATGTAATCACTCGAATAATCTACTGATATTCTAGTCTGCTAGTAGGCTAAAATAGTGATACTTCTCAAGCTATTCGAACCTTATGGCTCTAATACCATGTAAGACAATAGTTACGCAATATAACACAGGAGCAGTAGTAGAGAAGATAACAGATATTGGAGAATCTCAACGATTTTCTACTAGCAGCAGGTACAAAGATGATGGCGTTGTCTACCCGTGCGCTCTCAAGATAGAGCTTAAATGGTGATCTAGACAACTCTAGATAGGGAGATACAAGGTAGAGGTATGCTGGCTCAACTCAATGTCTTAGGTAGTGCAGAAGTCATGTATATATAGGATCATGGGTGGCCTTCCGTGGACGGTTATACATGGGCGGTAGAGCGTGGGCGGCCACCGCCCGCGTAATTGCCATACACGGCTTAGACCAGTTGAACCGACCTAACAAATATAAATGATTTCTGACTCCGAGAGGGAATAGTCCATGGAATATTCCCTTTATCGTCGCGCCGGGGGCGCTGCCCTCGGACTCCCACCAAGGGGCCCGCTGGCCCCCTTGGACCCCCCAACGGAAGCTTCTCACCGCTGCCCGAGACCCCACAATTGGGGACCCTGGTAACTCCCTTTTCTTACAATACCTTACATGGTCCAATATGACCTTCATCCAACATGCAAGTTGGGATTCCCGTCAATTAGGTAATGCACGCTTGGCTTCTCCTCATAATGGGGGCCTTACAAAATGTGCATACAATCATGAGAGGTAGACATTGATCATATACTAACATGTCCCACATTGTAGTGGTGCCCAAAAAGAATGGCAAACTACATGTATGCATTAACTTGAAGAAGGTTAATGCAGCCACTATCAGAGATAGTTATCCACTTCCAATCACTGCGCATCTACTAGAAAGAGTAGCAGGCAAGCAAGTCTACAGCTTCCTTGATGGATTCTCTGGCTACAATCAAGTATCCATAGCTCCAGAAGATCAACATAAGATAGATTTTGCCATAGAGTGGGGCATATTTGCTTTTCGGGTAATGCCATTCGGTCTCACCAATGCGCCAGCCACATTTCAAAGGTTGATGTGTCATTTATTTAAAGAATTCTTGAGGAAGAATTTGGAAGTCTATGTTGATGATCTTTGTGCTCATTCCAACATTAGACAAACCCATATCCTTGAGCTGAAACCTATCTTTGATAAATGTAGAGAATATCAAGTCTGCTTGAACCCAGAAAAGTGTGTTTTCATGGTCAGGCAAGGTAAGATTCTAGGACACATAGTGTCAAAGAATGGCATATCCATGGACGAGGATAAAGTTAGAGATATTATAGAGCTACCTAGGCCAAAGAATGTCAAGGAAGTACAAGCCTTTATGGGGCATTGTGGCTATTATCGCCGATTCATTCATATGTATGCGACATTGCAAAGCCTTTGCACTCCCTCTTGACTAACTTTGATTGGACTGAAGAATGTGAGAACTCATTTAACAAGCTCAAAAGAAGATTGTGTTCAGCACCAATTTTGACTACAAGCGATTGGAACAAGCCATTCCATGTCCATGTGGATGCATCCAATTATGACATTGGATGCGTACTTGCACAACCTACTAGTGAAGGCAATATGGATCCTCCAATTGCTTATGCCAGTAGACAATTGAATGCGGCAGAAAGGAATTATACCACTACAGAACGAAAAGGATTAGGTATGGTGTATGCGGTTAAAAAGTTTACACATTATTTGCTTGCAAATAAGTTTAAATTTTTTTTACTGATCATCAAGCTCTACTGTACTTGGTAAACAAGCCATGCAATACAAGTAGATTAGTAAGATGGTTCCTCTTACTCATGGAATATGTCTTTGAGGTAGTGGTGAGGAAATGCAAGACTCATTTGAGAGCAGATCGTCTCTCAAGGCTCACATCTTGAGAGGCCCCACAAGGAGTATCGGATGATCTGCCTGATGCTTACTTGTTTAATTTGGAAGTGGTACCACGATGGGCCAAGACATTAGTGCTAGTATTGACATAGGGGCCTAAACACCCAGTAATAAACATGGAAGATAAGGAGGTAGTAAAAGCCCAAAATTACCATATCATGGCAGGGAGTATGTACAAGCATACAGATCAAGGAATATTAGCTTGTTGTGTGGAAGAGGAGGAGTATGTGAAGTGGTTGCAATTAGCACATGTGGGTGCACTAGAGCAACACTACTCGAGGCAAAGAACTTTACAAACACTGAGGAGACTCGGAGTACACTGGCCAACTATGGAAGCAGATGTACATAGGATGTGCAAGGAATGCCCAATCTGTAGTACTAAACCACCAGTGGAACATGCCACTCTTTATTGAGTGTCTTTAGTGCCAGATTGGAGTGAGCCATTAGTTTCCTTTCTGAGGACAAAAACATTCTCTCAAGAGATGACTTTGGCCAGACAAAGGAGCTTAGAACAGGAGGCACTAGACGACTCACTCATTGGAGATAACTTATACAAGTGTGGTAAAGATGGTTACCTAAGACTATGTGTTCATGAGAGTGAATATCTCAAGATCTTGGAAATTGCTCACCAAGGTGTAGCAGGAGGCCATTTTGGCATAGATCGTGTGAATAAGGCAATTCTATTTGCAGGTCTTTGGTGGCCAATCCTTCACATGGATGCACATACCTATGTGAGGTGATGTGATATTTGTCAGCGAACTCAATATCCCATATGAAAAGATTCAACTAGCCACTCTAGAAGGCGATATCCTACCAAGTTACATTAGTGGATGTAGAGTCAAGTTATATCAAGAACCCCTCACAGAGGAAATGCTAAATTGACTCAATACTGCAAAGAAACATAAAGAAGAGGAAAAGCGAATTCGAGAAGAACCACAGGATGAAGCTTTAGAACGCATCCGACGAATGAAATTGTGAAGAGAACGTAGAGATCAGCCTATGTTTGACACTGAAGAAGCTCTAAGTTATCACGTGGCCATGTGCGAAGCATCAAGTGCACATTCCCTTAGGATAGTTTATCGGCAACCCTTTGTGAACCTAGAGATAGGACAAGGAGAGAGTGAAAGGATTGTAAGGGGTTTAGTTGACTCAGGAGCAGCCACTAGTGCAGTCCAACTTTTCTACTGCCAAGAATTGCAGTTGAAGTTCAATCCTATCGAGCCATATCTCATAGGATTGGGAGGTGTGGAAACCCATTGCATGGGTGAGGTGGAACTTCCCCTCTACATTCAAGAGGTTCTAATGGTAGTCAAAGTATTAGTGTGTGAAGAAGATGATCTTACCGAACCTCTTTTCTTGGGCCAAGACTGGAACTATGATGATGCAGTCAACCTCAACCTAAGAAGTGGACTTCTTCATGCTTGGATCGGCCAAAAACGCATCACAATTGAATTAGGAAATCAAGCACTCAGGCCACTAGAAAAGGCACCAAATCCTGGTCCCTCCAAGAACCCACATGAAGATAACGATGTTATTCTTGTCCAAAGTTCTATGGTGCAGAAGATTGTCACTCTTGACAAAGGTGCAGAAGTCAATGAGGAGTTCCCTTATTTTCCAAAGAGATTCCCAGGAAAGCAAGTAGGACAACATACATCGCAAAGGAGGCCGATGATCAACAAGCATGAGCAATGGCCAGTGCAATATAAAGTACCTCTTGGCATGAAGCAGATCTGGGTATGCAAGGGTGAACAACCCTCGGCTCTGGAGACAGGATCCCAAAGATGCACCAAATGAGCTACAATGTCGAGGATTACAATGAAGGAGTATCCTAGGCATCAATCTAGACAAACCATTTCTATTTGGGTCCCAAAGTGGTCAATGAAGTTTATCCCAAATGCTACACAGATATGGGTGCCCAAGACCTGCTTACGAGCTCAAATAGCTTCACCTGCATTCACACGATTGAATCAACACTCATAAGCACTCTTGACACAAATCCTTGGGGAAACATCTACACTCCACACCACTACATCTTTGGTCACACCTAGGAATGTCGGGAAATGGGTACTCAAAAAGTCCCAAATCCAACACAATCCAGCCCACAAATCTTTACATGTCATCATCACTAAAAGCTACGATCCCATGATCAAAGTTTGGAGACTTAAACCCCATATCAAACCCCCTTACCCAATTTTGTAAATCAATCTTCTCTAACGTAGGTGCATTCTGAGTACATTGCACATCCAAAAGCATGCATCTAGAGTGATCACTAACCTACTAATCAACATTCACACACATCATGAACACTTCACCCGCTAACCCCTAACCACTTTGGATGTCATGTTAGTATTGTGGAGGGAACACCATAACATCATGTTTCCTATGCAATGCTAATGTGCCTCTCTTCTTCTAGCAGATAAGCATCAACATCTACAAGCAGTCTCATGGCAGAAGCAGCAGGCTCGAGCTCACAGGCAGGAGTAAGTACTACGGATATTAATGTGGAGAGTCTACCTATTGACATGCCACCAATTGAATGACCTGTAGAGCTGCAACACCTTTAGCAAACACCCATACCGGACCCTTGATGGGGGAAGTATCTCAACCCCTAAGCAACGACGAAGCGTGAATGACCTCCACAGGTATCCTTGTTTGACCTCTGCACACCAAAAATGCTCTTACTCAAAGCTTATGCAGAGACCTCTAGTGAGCTTTTGTAGACCTGTAGTAGACACCAAGAGCTTTCCAACAAAACAAATTTCACCTCAAATGGATGCTTACACAAGGAGAAACAATGTCTACAACATGAGCTAGTTGAATGCTCACAACTGCCAGTCAAGCAGATACCTCACTTCACTCCAGCAAGCTTTTTTCAGAGATTATACAGAGAATGAATCTCAAACTTGAGTCAACTTTAGAGGACTCTAATAGCTACCCAATGACACCAAAATCATAGCAAATGGATACATAGAGAAGGAGAACCAACCCTTACAACAGAGAGCAAAATATTTCCAACAGAGCCTACACACCAAGAGAGATATCAATCACACAACTTCACTAAAATGCATGTTGCTCCCAGATTACACAGAGAATGATCCAAAGACTTTGTGAGCATAAAATAGACTCTAATAGCTATCCAATGAGACAAGAACTACATCAAATGGATACAATATGAAGGAGAACCAATGCTAACAACTCAGGGGTAGAGAGTTGCAACACTGCCTGCGCACACACATAGATATGCCTACTAAAAGAAAACAAACAAGCAAGCAAGGGGCTTGCTTATCACAACTCCAGCACTTAGTGCTCACTTTACATGAGCTAAAACTCCAAGAAGATGGGCCAAAAGAAGTCGGGATACATGCTCCTTTTATAGTGAGAAGTGTGCCCCTAAAATCTAGGAACTACCTTTCCAAATCAGCCTCCTAACTTGGAGGACTTAGTTGAGATGACTTGGGGAGTGGTTGAGTGACTTTTCTTGATGGAATCTCGTGGCTTTTGGCTTCCTTTGATTGCTCCACATGTCCATAAACGATTCCCCACGAATTTGTAGCTTGAAACTTGACTTTTAACACTCCCCCTCAAGCTTCAATTCTTCGTCCTCATCCAAGCTCCTTCATGTTGATGCATTGCTTGAATTTTGAAATCTTCATCCCATCCAAAGCCTTTGTAAACATGTCGGCAACTTGGTCCTTGGTACCAATATGATGTACTGAAACTTCCTTGGATATCACCTTTTCCCTTATGAAGTGATAGTGCACTTCAATATGCTTGGTTCTAGCATGATAGACAGGATTTGATGCTAGATGAATGCTACTCATGTTGTCACAAAAAATTGGATATGTGTCAACCTGCAAATTAAGCTCCATAAATAACTTCTTAATCTACATTAGCTCACATGTGACTTGAGCCAAAGCTCTATACTCAGCCTCGGTGGAAGATAATGCCACCGTGGGTTGCTTCTTTGAAATCCATGAGATGATCTTGCTACCTAGCATGACTAGGTAACCACTTGTACTTCTTCTATCCTCCTTCGAACCGGCCCAATCGGCATCAGAATAAGCTTTGACCTGCATATCATCATCAAATGAATAGAACAATCCTTCATTTATAGTGGCCTTGAGATATCGTAACATTCTTCTTGCAGCTTGCAAGTGTGTAGTCCTTGGACTATGCATAAATTGTGATAACACTCCAACTCCATATGCTATGTCGGGCCTAGTTATTGTGGCATAATTGAAAGATCCTACAATAGATCGATACAAGGTTACATCCTCTAATGGCTCTCCATCAATGGAGCTTAGCTTTACATTAACTTCCATGGGATTTGAAATAGGCTTGCAATGTAGCATCCCAAACCTCTCAAGTAGGTCTAGAATATACTTCCTTTGTATGAGCATAATACCTTCTTCTTTGTATACAACTTCAATGCCAAGAAAATACCTAAGATCTCCAAGATCAGAGATCCTAAACTCCTTTCCAAGCTTTGCCTTGATCTCCTCAATGCCCTTTGTATCATTACCTGTAATGATAAGATCATCTACATACACGCACATGTAGACTACAAGTTCTCCTCTTTGTTTGATGAAGAGAGATGGATCCGCCTTGCATTGATTGTAACCACATTTGATCAAATAGTCCACCAATCTTTGGTTCCAAGCCCTTGGAGCTTGCTTTAGGCCATAAAGTGCCTTCTTCAACCTACAAACATGATGTGGAAACTCTTTATGAACAAAACCTAGTGGTTGCTCCATGTATACCTCTTCTTCCAAGTCTCCATTGAGAAAGGCATTCTTGATATTCAATTGGAAAAGCTTCCATCCTTTGCTAGCAGCCATTGCAATGAGTGTCCTAATGGTGCTCATCTTTGCCACGGGGCTGAATGTCTCTTCAAAGTCCACTCCATAGGTTTGTGCAAAACCCTTGGCCACCAATCTTGCTTTGAACCTAGAAATAGATCCATCTGAATTCCTCTTTACTTTATACACCCACTTATTACCTATTACCTTCATGTTATCCTTCTTGGGCACTAGAGTCCATGTTTGATTCTCCTCAAGTATGTCGATCTCTTCTTGCATTGCCTCTTTCCATTCGGTGTACCTGCTTGCATCTTCATAGCAATCGGGCTCATGATCTTCTACTACTTTGTTCATATATGCATAATGAGTTGCCATGTATGAATCATAAGTAAACATTTGAGTTGGATACTTAACTCTAGAAGACTTCCTTTCTTCACCTTTTGGAGGAATAAACCTCCTTTGCCTTGGGAACTTGATCTCTTTCTTTGACATGGCTTCTTTCTCCATCATGTGTCCTTCATCATCTTCAACTTCATTACCTTCTTCATCCAACTCCACCAATGTTGCTTTGCCTTTGTTGATTGATTGTGCTTCATAGCTTGATGAAGATCTCCCCCTCCATGGTGAGTTCATGCTTGAACTATCTTCATTGATGGAACACCTTGGGCCGCTTAGCTCTAGGTTGATTTGTTCTTCATCATGTCCATGCTTTTCTTCTTCATAGTCCTGCATACAATCATACTTCTTATACCAAGGGAGTAGCTCATCAAATGCTACATCCCTTGATATGCTCAAGTCCTTTGTGTTTGGGTTGAAGCACCTGTAACCTTTATGATCATTTGAATATCCTAGAAACACACACTTTTCTGCCTTTGGTTGTAGCTTGTGCCTCAATTCACTTGGCACATGTACATAACAAGTACATCCAAATATCTTCAAGTGGGAAAGATCAAGTTTCTTACCATAATAGGCTTGATATGGTGTCAAGCCATGGATCCCTGAGGTAGGAGCCCTATTCATAAGATACACGGCGGTATTTGCTGCATCACTCCAAAACATGTTAGGTACATTCATCTCATTAAGCATTGCTCTAGCGATCTCGGCAATGTATCTATTCTTTCTCTCTGCTACTCCATTTTGTTGGGGTGTGTACCTGCATGTTACTTGCCTCTTGATGCCTTGATCCATTAAAAAATCAGAAAACTCATTTGAGAAATATTCTCCCCCTCCATCGGACCTTAGCTTCTTGATATATGTACCTGTTTCCTTCTCTACCATTGCCTTGAATGCTTTGAAACATGTAAACACATCTGATTTGTTTTTTATGAAATAAACCCAAACCATCCTTGTGCAATCATCTATAAAAGTGACAAAGTACTTGTTACCTCCAATGGATTGCTCTTTGGTTGGCCCCCACACATCTGTATGTATCAACTCCAATGGATGTTGGCTTATGTAGCCACTCTTCTTGAATGGAAGTCTTGCTTGCTTCCCTAGTTGACAAGATTCACATAAATGCTTCATACCTTGTCCTTGGAAGTTGGGAAGACCTTCAACCAGCCTCTTGAATTGCATTTCCTTCATTCTTTGTATGTTGATGTGACCTATCCTCTTGTGCCACAAGTCCAACTCCGAAATCCTCTTGTTTCCATATGTGAAGTAGACATGTTGAGTGGAATGAGAATTTACCTCCAAAGTGAAGAGTCTCCCTTGCTTCTTTCCTCTTGCTATGACCTTTTAACCTTGCTTAGGGTTCTCCACAAAGCATCCACCTTTGTTGAACCTTACTTGATAGCCTCTTTCAACCATTTGCCCAACGGACACCAAGTTCTTTGTGATGGTAGGTACATGCAAGACATCCTTGAGACATCTTCCTTCCTCCTTGTCATCCAAAGCTACATCTCCAACATGGGAGATCACATGAGCTGTATCATCACCTGTTTCTACATGTCCTTTACCTTTGGGAACATGTAGATTAGTAAACCAAGAAGCATTGCAACTCATATGGTTGCTACATCCACTATCAATATACCAAGTGTTATCTAATTTGTTTGAATTCCCATTCATGTGCATCATCAAGAGATTGTCATTTTTTGAACTTGTAGAAGCATAATTACCTTGGCCTTTGTATGAAGAACCTTGATTATAGGTCCTTTGGTTTCCTCCTTGGTAGCAATCTCTAGCATAGTGGCCAAACTTGCCACATATGTAACATCCTTCACCATCTTGATTCCTATTTTGTTGATGTCGTCCTCCTCTTCCTCTTGTTCTTCCTCTCCCTCTTTGTGATGAGGTGCCTTGGTCATGTCCTTGATTGCTTGAGTGGCCTTGCCTTCCTCCAAACCTTCCTTTGCCCCTTCCTTGTCCTCGTCTTCCTTTGCCCCTTTGATTACCTGCATAGAAAACTTGTGCATCCTTGCTTTTAGTTGAACTTCCACCTATGTTCATTTCTTCGGTGACCATGAGAGCAACCAATTGCTCAAAATCGGGAAGATTATCCCTTACATAAACTGAAGTGGTAAAGGGTTTCCACTTCTCATCATCTCTCAAACCATTGAGAGTAAAAGCCACAAGATCGTCATCGTCTATGTGGCTTCCAATGGATCCCAATGCATTTGATAACTCCTTGACCTTAAGTATGTAGTCATTTATGCTACTCCCTGAGCTCTTCCTAAGGTTGTCGAGCTCATTCTTGAGTTGTATCTTCCTTGCTTTGGTGCTTGTTGAATAAAGCCTTTCAAGTGTCTCCCATACCTTCATGCTTGAATCCAAGTCTTGGATATGGCCGATCATGCTATTGCTAATGTGTTGGGAAATAATAAAGATAACCCTCTTGTCTCTTTCATTCCATTCCCTAAAGGCCCTTCTCTGGTCATTGGTTGGATTCTCATCCAACCTAGGTCTTGGTTCACTTCCACTAATCAACCCCCAAAGGCCCTTGCCCATAAGATAGTTGGAGACCCTAAATCTCCATGGTTGATAGTTCCCTTTGTCTAGCTTTTCAATTTGAGTGTTGAAGTCTCCCATATCTAGTCTTTGATACTTGACCTAGCCCTTGGCTAATGCTCCAATGTGTGTAAAATGAAAATGAGGCTCTGAGGTTACCTCAATCCAAAGCTTTCCTTAGATGGACACCTTGTGCTCTTGAAACTTTGAGTAGAATAGCTCCCCCTTGATGTGAGCTACCTCCAAGAAGCTTTTGTTGATGCAAATCTTCAACCACCAACTCCAAGAGGTCTTCTTGCTTGTATGTGATGCCTCCAAGATGCCCAAATGCTCTGATACCACTGATGGGGGAAGTATCTCAACCCCTAAGCAACGACGAAGCGTGAATGACCTCCACAGGTATCCTTCTTTGACCTCTGCACACCAAAAATGCTCTTACTCAGAGCTTATGCAGAGACCTCCATTTTCTATGATGCTACTATTTGGTATCCACATTACAGGTGAATGAGGAAAAGGAGAAACCTGGAACATTTGGTCTTCCTTCTTTATTGGGCAACAATGGGTTGAAAAGGTTCGAACTTACGTTGGAATTGGTGAGCTCTACTTTGAACATGCACGGCACGCATGTGCCCTCGAAAAAGGATTCTTTAATAGACACTAACATGAAGAACTGTAAATTACAAAATCTAAAAGATATGGCGATGCTCACACCAAATGTGTCCATCCCGCTCTGTATGTGCATGCAACATTTTGCATTTCCTGGTCAAGATCGATTCAACCAACCCCACAAACGGATCTGGTTCGCTTTTTATTTGGCGGAGACAGGTGCACTACCGATTAAGCTTCCTGTATGGATTATGGAGCAGCTATATGGAGCAAAAAAAAGGTCATCTAGGAAGCTAGTAGTGAATTGTTGTTGTGCAATCATGTGCATCATCTACAAGTGCTTAGCATACGATGTACCCATTGAACGCGCTATAACTTGGTCACAGCTACAAATGTTTGAGAGACATAAAACTGTCACACATCATTCCAAGCGCATGAGGGGCTCAATTCCTTGTGTCCAAACACAAGAAGTTCTAAGGACTCCAGAAGTCTCGCCATGAGGGGATGCCACCGTGCCTCCCTTTACCATTCGAATACCCAAATCTGGATTTGAAGGCACATCACAAGCTGCTCCATCGGCTCCTCCCATCCCACCGGAATTTGAATTTTCTACCACCGGAGATGTTGAAGGGATGAGCACCTTTGACTTCGAATCATTCTTGCAGAATACACAACTCTCTGATGTAGAATTCTTTTCACACACATAAGAACAAGGCACCTCTTTCCAACGGAGTAAATCCACAGAAGGCCACCATGTACATTGGGATGATGCTCAGCAAAGAACTATATCTCAACAACTAGAACACCCAGAGGGAGAAGAAGAGGGCGAAGAAGGAGCAGACAAAGAAGAAACCATAGGAGCCCCAGCATATACAGTAGTACTTAGGAGGCAGTATTAGATCATGGAGCGAGTGCGGGCACAACAATTGCTCAACAAACAGAATAGTAGAATGCTCATGGCTCAGCTCTTCGAGGAAGCTGGAGTCGACTCTGAATACAGCGAGGGTCTCTTATTGATGGCAGAAACTTCTGGAGTAGTGGAAGCAGTTTGATTCGCAATATAGAGACCTCCTATACAATATGATCCCCCAAGATTCCAAACACGACCGCGCTTTGGTAAAAACATCCAAATTCCCATTACTATGGCAAAAAAACCTATTATTACATCTGAAACCATTGAGACTACCTCCCAAGAAGCAAGAACTCCTGGCCACAAACACATAGTCACCACTGAAGAGTACACTGAGCCACTATCACCGACCCCCCACCATCGCCTCCTCGAACAAAAGCTGAAGACACCACCTCGACTGCCCAACCCACAGAGCAAACCTTCCTCTTTCGTACTCCCACTTTCAGCTCAACCTTGTTCTCCTCGTTTGACAACCTTTTCTATCATGCCACCACCATCACAACCGAATCAAACCAATCTCTCATGGAGATGGCCATAGAACAACCAACCTCCACGACCTCTGTCATCGACCATCCTGACACTAGATCCACCTTTCTAGGATTCCCTGTCACCACACCTCCTTTCGCAACCTTTCCACCTCTAGGCTTGCACTTCCCACCCCCCATCCCACATGTCCTTCAACCTGTCCATGATTTCCTTTCTAGAATATTTCAAACCACTGCTCAACCCTTCTCGTCGATCCCATTCTCAACATCCACACCACACCAATTCACCACGATCACACACACACCACCTGCCATTCCAATATATATGGTAGCCACCACTCTCACGTCACCGATTGAGAGCATGGACATTTCACCACCGACAGCACCTCCCCCCCCCCCTACACTTCCACCTTCCCCCATCGCTCCTCCACCAATTTCACCTGCACATACATCTCCAATAGACACAACATTCACTCTTCCCATTCCCCAATCCCCTCCCCTTGCATTTTCCACAGTACAAAATACAACTTCATCTATAGGTAATGCATTTGACACCATGCTCGCATGTGTATCACAATTAAGGACAGAATACAATCAGCTCCAACAACATAACCAACGATTGCAAGAGCACTCTGAAGTGCTACAATATTGTCTTGCTACAGTAGAAGAGGAGAATGCCAACCGCCAAACACAATTCCAGACTTTACAGGAGGCTCATAGCATATTCAAAGTAAAGTTACAGACCGTAGACCAGGAAGAGATCCAAATGGTGGAAGGCCATCTACAAATACAGTTGGAATGCAACGCAAAACTTTAGCGAAATATGGCACTACTCAGATGACACCTTGGAGCGGCTCAAGAGGAAAATTGACATCCATAACTACAAAACTAGGAGAACTTAGAGGCACCATCAAAAGCATACCCGAGGCACCGATCAGTCCCTCAAAATTCCAAGCATTGACCCCAGAAAACATAAAGATAATCCTTGAAGACTATGCTACACTACTTGAGGCACATGATAAATTATTAGAGGAATTGGATCAATTGAAGCAGACAAGACAAAAAGACACAACAGTTGCCCCCCAAGCCATCGCCTCAACTGCTTCACTTATCACTGACTCAGAGGCCCTCCAAGATCTCCAAAAACAAGTCACAGAATTGCAGGCACGCCTACTACAATACGAAAGACCACCATCCCCACCCGAGGCTCCCACAGATGAAGAGACAATCTCCATTCCTGTGGAACAAACATTTGAAGAGGACTATGATCCGCAACCCATCCCAGGAGGACGCCAAACAGAAGAAGGCCATGATACTTTCAAAGCACCACGACCCCCGTGGCTACGACAAGTGGAAGAAATGGGGAGTTCTCATGAAGAGCGCACAGTGGTGCAAAATCAGGCCATGAGAGTCATAGAAGAAACAATATTACGATCCAGTTACTTCAAGAACTTGTCATACAGACATCTCATCATATCATCAGAACTCCAATACCGGCCCTACTATGTCATTCTGGCATATCACAATGCGGAAATATAGCGAGTCACAAGAAAGATTCCTTCCTTTGCGACCCAGTTTCAACCCAAAGACCTTCCTCCAGAGGTGCAAAAAGGCAAGATCTATCAATCGACATGGCGACAAAAGCTTCTAGAGACATACCCTGAAATGATATGCACATGGAACCATGCACCCCTACATCTAATTTACAATCCAGGCTACGGTCTAGCTCCACGACAGATCATGGAAGGCATTCAACATTAAAGTGCAGAACAACACACAATGCAAGGAATGGCTTAACTATCCGTACATAGTGCCACCACAGTGACCACCATCAATAGCTTACATGATGGCAACAATTCGACACTGGATGCCTCGACTGAAGCCCATGACAGATGTTGCAACCCAAATGATGCTTAAGATTTTAGATATGATGCAAATCATGCTCAAAAATTTTAGCAATGCAGAAGCACCACAAGTACGTCTATCGGGGTTTACCAATGGAAATTACGATTTGGTGTATGACATGAGCACCACCCTCAGCATTCGTGTGGCTTACGCTTGGCATGCACACATCAAGTACCTCCCTGCATGTTATAAACAAACATTTGAAGATATGTTCAGATCAAGTTTTTGGGAATATCACTTGGAGGTGTTTGCACCTAAGCCCACACACCTACTTCATCTCTTCCCATGCGAACAAGCCATGTACTTCGAGTACTACACAACACCGCAACCAGATATTCCAGGTGCAATAAATTGGGATGTGTTGCAAGCTGATCTGGCAAGAGGATTATGGATAGGAGAACACGAGCTGGCAACCAACGTTCTCCAATACTATATTGACCACCCTACAGAACAGAGGTCTGTCAGGAGCGACAGACGCTAGGGAGGGGGGAGTGTTGGCATACAAGCTATAAGAAGACATACGAGCACAAAGGAGCAGTCATGCACAATCCGGTAATAAAGCCTAGTCATTTTTTCCATGAACTATTTCCAACTCAAGTGATTTTCATCACTACACAAACATTGTAAATTCCGTTTTTGGTAGAATAGACTCCATTCTGTTCAAGCCGAGGAGTCCTCAAGCTTGAGGAGTATTAAAATTAACTGCATACCAATTTTCATAATTTTAAGATTCTGTTTGAGCCCTCAAATAAGCTCTAGAATCTAATTTTTAACTAGGCAGAACACTAGGTCTGGACAGGGCCAAAGCTAGTCAAAAAACTATAAATAGAGCTAGAGAGCTCATTTTTGGGGTTAGATTGTTGGTGCATTTTACCCAAGCCTACATGCTTGATATATTTGATATCATCCTCATTTGTAAGTCACATGAGTAGTCATGTGAACACCTCTTGTAAAAGAGTTCATTTTTATCTCTTGTAATTAAAAAAAGAAAAAGGAAAAGGATGGCTTACCTCATGCATGATGTAAAAGCAATTTCGTGGCCCTAACTACCAAAACCCACGACTTTTTGAGCTGAGGGAATATCTCCTAACTTTGGGGATCACTTTTAGGTGGAGCCATTCGAATTCGAATTCAAAACTCCCTCCAAGAATAGCTATAAAAGGAGCAAGAAGGAAGAGGCGATTAGCAAGCCTTGTACGTGACCACTTCATGTCATTTTGTAGAGATTGAAGAGCTTAATCCATAGCTCTATCATTCTACTCCCATTGTGCAAAGATTCATTGCCAATGTGGTTGTAATCGTATGTGAATCTATACATTTATCATCATCTACTTCTCTGTTTTGTTCTCTGCTATACTCACTCAGAGCAGTAACTTTAGAAGGTCATATCTCGAGGTATACTGAACCTTTTTCAGTGATTTAACTTGCGTTGGATAGCTCATACTGTCTACTTTCTACCTATAAATTTTCAAGGTCATTGGATAAATATTTTTGAAGCTATCTGCAATTTATTGCTCACTGGTCTATCTCTGCAGAGCCCCGAGAATGGTGGGCATGTTCCAAAAATTGATGAAACTTGTTCTCAGTGCTCAGTCCATCATTTGAAGTGTTTTAACTTGGATTGGGAAGCTTGCTAAGTCTATTTGCTATACCCAAAAGGAAGTTTTCTAATTCCTTCCAGGCTGAGAGCACTGTTCATTTTTTCCAGCAGGTGTATGTCCAAAAATAGCAAGTTTTGGGAGCTAGTCATTTCGCAACTTGTCTGTCTTGACTTAAACTTTTGGGATACATGTTCCAAAGTACTTGGCTGATATTTTGGTGGATTTAGGAATCTCAAAGGGTCTACTAATCAACTCTGAAGTCTCAATTGGCTGGTGTGAAGCTGGATGTAGCGGCACCTACTCATCTTTGGATTGCATCCACCATCTCTCTTCACAAGATTGTTAGTGATTTGAGCTTATGTAAGAGACTTTCTGACTAATGCAAAGAACTCCATTGTTCCTCTCTTTGTTCTTGCCTTGTGTGTGTGTGTGCATGTTTGTGTGCTTCTCACTCACGCACTTGTGCCTTCACTTGCTCATAGTCTTCATACTAGTCCTCACGTCTCCACGAATTGACATTTATGAGGTGGATCTCCTCACGTTAGTACTTGCCATTGTGCTAGAGTGACATAAGCTTTCCTGGATGTGGCCCTATCTTAGAATTGTATACCATAACCCAATCTCCAACCTAAAATACTTTAAATTTAACATTCATATTCACACAAGCTTGTCTCTGTCTTTGGATAATTTTTGTTGTATATGCACTAACTAAACGGTCTTCCTCCAATTGTAGAAGGTACTTATTTCTATGCTTGATAGATATTTCCGAAGACATCTTTTCTGTTGTTACACGCAAACTTGGGACAACAAACTTCATTGGGACCATAGCTTGTACCCTATACACTAATCTGAATGGCATCATTCCAGTTGTTACCTTAAAAGCGGTTCTGAATGACCATAATGCCGAATCCAAGAGCAAATCCCAATTTTTCTGATTATCATACACTAATTTTTTAGAATCCTTAATAAAGTTTTATTAGTGCTTTTTGCCTGGCCATTTGCCTGTGGATAATATGTTGTGGATTTTTTTTGTATAATCAGATGTGTGTTTTTTAACTGTGAATTGACTTCATTAAGGAAATGAGCTCCTCTATCACTCACCAATTCTACTGGACATCTGAATCTGGTCATCATATTATGGTAGAGAAACTTTGCTACACTAGCCGCCTTATTAATTTTAAGGGCAATTGCTTCCACCCACTTTGTATGATAATCAGTCGCTACTAAAATATATTGATTCCCATGCTGAGTAATTGGCTTAAATGGGCCAACAAAATCCATCCCCCATTTTTGAAATGGATCTAATAGTAAAACTAGGTGATGCGCCATTTTGCTGAATTATTTTGTTGACCTGTTTTCTGACAAATGACACACCTTTTGGCAAATTCATGAGCATTCTTTAGTATTGTAGGCCACCATAATCCAGCCTATAAAATCTTCCTACCTATAATGTCCCCTAATAAATGTCCTCCTATTGTTCCTGAATGGGCTTCCCGCAAAATAGCTGGTTGCCCAAAATCCGGCACACATTATCTAATTACCTGATCCACATCTTTTTTATATAATGCACGTGCTATCACCAAATATGGCCTGCCTTTTAAAGAAAAATTCTTTCTCTGATCAGTTGTAAAGTTCTAAGGCAATACTCCATCCGTTAGGAATGCTAACAATTGATCGTACCAAGAATCAAAGTCAATAATATGAGCATTAAACAATTTTGCATCTGGTAACTCATCATTCACTCCAACTAGTGCTTCTCTTGATGCTATTCTACAAAAATAATCAGCCATGGCATGTTCTTTTCCTGGAGTATGAACAATCGGCTGCATACAACTTCCTATAATCCACACAAATCCATAATTTCCCGTTCTTTTTTGGAACAACAATAATAGGAGATAACCACATTACTTGATTTACCGGTTTAATGAATCCAACGGCCAATAACTTTTCAATTTCCTCCTTGACCTGTTTTGCAAAATTTGGATTCATGTGATACCTTTGTTGCACCATCGGGACAGCATCTGTTTTCAAATTAATGCGATGTTGATGTAGTTCTAGGTCTATACTTTTTACTTGCGAATAATCCCAAGCAAAGACATCAATATACTCCTTCAACAAACAAATCAGATCTTCTAAAAACTGGCCTTCCAATTCCTTGCTTATCCTCACCATTTTTTGGTTCAGCATCAGTCCCTAAATTCATTTCCTGAAGTTCATCTTCCTTCACTCTAGCAGACCTTGCATACTTTTTTTCATATATTTTCTCAACCAAATTGATTACTTCCTTTTCTTCCTAGTCCAATTTTTGATGAGTCAGAATTTCCACATTTTGTTCGAATAATTGTCTTAGCTTTGCTCCTTCATCCCTATTTTTCAATAGTTCCTCTTCTTTACATAGTACTCCTTCCACATCCACTTCCAATACTGGAACCGCAGTTGGATTTGCCTTCAGAAATTCCTCCTCTTCATCATCCTCTATCTCCTCAGCTAGGCTAAAAGTCTGGGCCATTAAAGGTTTCTCTCTGAATGACATATTCATTCTTCCTTTCATTTGTATTGTGACTTGCTTTTTCCCTTTCGTGATCACTACTATGTTTAAATCCGAATCTTGCTTTACCTTGGCCAACTTGAACCATGATCTACCTAGCAATATCTCATACGGATAGGTAGATTCAGACATTCGCTTTACCACAAAATTAACCGTAAACGACATCCTTGCAATGACTATTTGCTACTGCAATTCCCAAATATTGAACTCTTGTCTGATCTGCCATCTTAACCTGAAAAGCTGCTGGAGCTAAAGCCCTATTCCTCATTTCTTCAAAGATATATTCGGGTAATATGTTCACCCTTGAACCACTGTCCAACAAAACTTCATCAAACCTACTCTGCTTACACTGTGTGTGAATTACTGGTACTACAAAATCCACATCAGTTGGATCAATATTATTGGCTGATGTTGAAATTACAAACCTGTCTGCTGGCTCTGATTGTTGCCCAACCAGACACTTCAACAATTTTTCTTTAAAAGCTCGCATCAAAGATAATAAACGATCCAAGGATAACTGTAATGGAGAATTAATATTACCTCAAACCAATCATTGTCCAACTCCTACTTAGTATTCGCTCTATCATCTTTCTTTTGTTTATAAATGGACATTATGTTATCATCATCGTGTGATAAAATCTGAATTTTATCCTGCTTCTATTGATCCTGTTGGATCTATTTCTGTACTTGGTCCCGGATCTGCCTTTGTTCATGCCAATCAATAGGACCCTTATCTTTTAATCTTGTAACTACCAAGACTTCAACATCATTTATCATCACACATTGTCTACAATGGCAATTCCATTGATCCTCATGATCCTTACTTCCGATTTCTGATGTACCTGCACTCGGATCACTCTGAAGTTCTTGATCTGATAAATCAATTACTATAACATTTGCCTAAACAACTTGTTGGGTGTTGTTGTTGCTGCCCTTGCTGATTATTCTGATTATATCGAATAATTGATATACCTCTTTCCTCTTTATGCTTAACCCATAATGGGCAATTGGGACCAATCCAACGATCTAGAGCAAAGCAATACCCACATGGCATCACTCTAGCTAGTTGTCCTTGTTGATTTCTCTGTTGCTAACCTTGGTGATTCCCTTGCTAATTTCCTTGATCTCTCCATGGAGGTCTCCCTTGATGCTGCCTCTGAAAACCACCACTTCCTTGAATGGGAGTGGCCTAATTTGTTTCAACATCATTATTATCTCTATTATCCGTCCTTGAATGTTGACCTCTATGCTTTGGGTTATACCAGCATTGACTTGTAGTATGGCCTTCTTTCTCACATATTTCACAAATTTACCTTTTTTCCTTAGGTGCAATTATTGAATACCCATGCTTCTTTAAATGACTAATCAAAGCTTCCTCCTTATCCTATCTCCCTTTTGATTTACAATGCCTCCATACAAGAACTTCTTCTTCTTTCACTTCTTGAATCTGAATCTGTAGTACCTTTTCCAGAATCCAATTCTATATTAGACTCTTCATCAAAGCTAGAAGTATTATACTTCTTCTTTGTTCTACCAAACCTCTTTTCTACCCTGGCATCTGCTACTACCAACACATCAAATCCATGGTTATATCAATGCTAGCCACGGCATGCCTAGTACTGCTTCTTAATCCTTTGAGAAAATAACCTGCTAACATCTCATCAGTAGGTCTCTCGTTACCTTATAATCTTTCCATTAAAATTCTAAATTTCTGAGCATAATCTTCCACCAACATATTCTTTTGTCTGATTGCTCTAAATTTTCTCAAAACATCAGAGGGAGTCTTTTCTCTTCTAAATATTTGCAAGAATGTTGTTTTTAAGGCATTATAAGTAGCAAAATGAGCCATATCGTATTGGTTGAACTAGCTCATGGCTTTTCCTTCTAATGTAGTTGCAAACTGTTGCAGTTTAACTGCATCATCATACAAAGCTGGATAACCATTGGTGGTCCATTTGATTTCAAACTTAGCAACATGGAAATCTGCATCTTCTTTTGATCCTCCTCTAAAATGTGCTAATTTTTTACTTTGGGATTAGGAGGTGGTTGCGCCATGGGCAATGGTTGAGGTGTACCCCTAGGTCTTTGCTTGGTGGTCCCTGCAAGCGGGTCGAATTGGAGTCGCCTTCTTACTCCTACAACTACTTGTGTCAAGATCAACGCTCCTAAAATTTTTCCCACCAACCTTGCTTGTGCTGCATCTGATCCTCCTCCCTCTTCTTCAAATTCTGAAATTGAATCTTCCTGCACCTCGTACCAATCATATGAATCAGGAAATGGATCCACGTTACCAGTTTGTGCTTGCGCTCATGTGTAATATACTTTACCAACTCTTCGCCTGCTTTCCGACATTCATTTCTTGCTTCTTTGAGCAAGCACGGTAGGTTCATACATATTTTTTTGTCCATTTATATATCTATTTTTCTACCTACTGATCTATCTACCTACCTACCTACGTACCTATCTACCTAGCTACCAATTGTTTGCATGCTTGTCTTCCTATCTACTCGTCTATTTATCTATGTATTTGACCATGACAAGTGTGCATGTATAGCTGTATGTGTATGGATCTCTACGCATAGGTATCTGTATGTGTGTACATACACTTACATGTATGGGTGTTGTGTGTGTGCATGTATATGAGGTTTTCTACTATCGACACAATGAGAAGATCATATATTCCTTGACCAAATTCATTATTGATGTATAAGAACTCAAGATCACTTGTGCAATCTAGTGATTCATTAGTCTTGGTCATTTTATTTATTGATTCATCATATTATGATTGGTGTTGATTCAGTTTGAGATCCTTGTTACGTTAATTGATTTGCGATTTTGTTGATAATCAAATGATATGATGTGTAATGTTTAGTAATTTGAGACTTTGGGCTTGAAAGTGTAGACTATGACGTTCTCATGTTATACGAGTTATCAAGTCTAAGGTCCCAATGTTATGCTATGCTTGCTTTATGATTTCATTAATAATCAAGTGCTAAGTTGTATAATGTTTCATAACTTGAAATTTAGTGCTTGAAATTTAGACTATGATGTTCTCATGTTACAATCAGTTATCATCTCAATGCAAAAGAGTAGTAAGCAACTAGTTCTCAAAACATATATAAAAACCCATGAATCTACTCAATAAATTGTGATTTATTTTATTGTATATTTACGCATGGAATATGCTCATTGCTATGCAGTATGAGCTATATAGACTGTCTAGTATGTAGTATGGAGTACTATGATTACGATACATTTCTATGATGGATGATTGTCCACAAGAAAGTTGGAACCTTGGCACTCAAGTTATGTCACAAAATATGCTTCTATTATTGGATACCACATTTTGTTGTTCTAATATTCTACGTGTTTTTTAGTGTTTCTAGATTATGTTCACAGCATACCTTGCTTGATATATGGCTTATAACACTAAGTACTTGAAGAAAACCCATAAAATATTGCTTGATATATGGCTTACAACACTAAGTACTTGAAGAAAACGATTTGTGAATGGTCTGGAACTCTTGATCCACAACCTAAATGCATTGCCAACAATAATAATATGCTTCCAACTCTTGTCACGATCTTGATCTAACTGCTGATTACAGATGATAACAAGCTTGGCTATCTCCATCAAGACATGTTACTAAACACTCTAGGAACCAGTCTTGAAGATACTAGAACACAACAAAGGGGGCTCTAATTACAACGAAGGGAACAATGTAAAGGAACAAGCAATGTTTAGAAATGCATGGAGGGGATCAACGTCCAAATCAAGAGGCCTCACTACCACACTCACATTAACTAAAATGCTCATCGTAGACGAGGAAGAGAGAATCCTCTGGCCAAAATTCATACCACTCTTGATGTCCCCCCCCCCCCCCCCCCCCCAAAAACGAAAAAAAAGGTGATACCAAAGATCGCAGACCATATCTGAAGTCCCAAATCTTAAGTTTTTCTGAAAAAAGATCCCTAGCTAAGAGTTTGGTTTGACCTGCAAAATGCGTCTCTGAGACTCCCTAGGATGCTCTGAATCTAAAAAGAAATGAAAACTCTCCATATCTATGAGCCCTGCATCTTCGGACAATACCAGAGTCAATGATAAAGGATGATCAACAATAACAACGGATATTTAAGTCCCCAATAATTACGACTCTAATCAAAATATTTAGTGCACCTGACTTCCATTGAATAATGGAAGTTTCTGAAAGTGATTCTGCTGATTATAATCACAATGTAATGAAGTGAGCATACAAGTAAAGACATCTAACAGCAGTCAGAGCCTGCCAAGGTAAACCAAGAACTTGCAACAACCAACCATATGAGAGTAAGTTCTACTTGTATGCTGAAATGCCCAACGATTGCAATTGCAATCATAATTTCTCCAAAATGGACTGCAGGCATGACAGCATGACTCTGACACTGCATGCATAGGCTGATGTGGAAATTCGAACACCTCAACACCGTAACCAGACCTCAAACATATCCCAAAGACCCAGAACAGTTGTAAAATTGGATGATCTAATGGAAGGAAGAATGTGATAAAATAGCTGAGTGTGATAATTAATTTACAACTATCCTCTGAACCCCACTACCTTAGCACGACATGTATTTCAGCTCTTCAGGTCAACATAGAGAACATGAACCACAGACCTGCACCCCACCCAGTGACAGAAACCATGACCGAAGAGGGGTTGTTCAGATCATACTCAGGGAAGCTCTCTCAATACATATATAGCCCTTATAGGGTAATGAATACACAGTAGGTCCTTGCCAAAAATATTAAATCATGTTAAGAAAATTCAGAAGAGGGTTCCCATTCAATCTAGACGGAGGCATAGTTGGTACATGACAGATCCATCCTCCACAGTTGTTTACACGAGTTTGCCAAGCTGCCACTCTTTTGTACTGGCTCATGTCCAGTCCTCAATCCATTGTTCTGAGCTTCACTAAAGCTTCTGTTGGATCATTTTCCTCCTCATCCACATACCATAAATCAAACTCACGGAATCGTTTAATCTTCTTATCGAATCCTGTTATGTAGTTGTTATGGATAATTACATGTTTCCCACGAGTCTCAGTCCTCCATGTCTCATTTTTGAAATATAACCCTCCAGGAGGGAAAGCTTGCTGTGGTAGCAAGTACATTTTTACCTGCAGAGACAACCTAAAAGTTACTAAGGTCAGGAACAAGTGATTAACGATTCCATTCATCAACAATTACGTACTTCACTAGATGTCTTGTTAAGAGCCCAGTTGAATGCCGGCTGATCATTAGCTTTGGCATGTGGAGACCATGGCTGGGCCTTTAACTCCTCAATCCAGGCTTTGAGTATAAGTTTTCCACCAGGTGTTGGCCTTATGAAAAGCATACAACTGCATATGTATGTCCTTCCCTTCTTCCCTGGAGCTGGAAGCTTGTGTGAATGGTCAATGGGTTTGACCTATTAAGCATACAAAAATAAGATGGTATTGGCTTTGTTCATCAACAGTGTCCCCACTTATTCCCTCAATAAACTAGCTAGGGGAAAGGAGAAAATTTGAATCCAACATTATTTTGCCATTATTTCCTATTAGAACAGGTATGAACGGCTAGAATATCTCTTAGTAAACTCATGTATCGTGGAATCTTTTCATTGGCCACCACCACCTTTTCTAGCCAACAGAATTTCTGTGGTTGCATGAAGGCCACATCTGAGAGTTTCAAGAATTTTGGTGCCACTGTTGGAACTGTACAATACAGCATATGTAAAGCCTTCCCATCGACTAATGCTCTCCCATATAATCAAACAAGAAAGGAGCCTTGCACTCTTTGTGTGTGTGTGTGTGTGTGTGTGTGTGTGTGTGCGCGCGCGCGCGCGCATGTGTGTGCATGCACGCGCATGTGTGTGTGTGTGTGTGTGTGTGTGTGTGTGTGTGTGTGTGTGTGTGTGTGTGTGTGTGTGTGTGTGTGCGCGCGCGCACGTGCGTGTGCGCGTGCACGTGCGTGTACCTGTGTGCGTGCGCGTGCGTGTGTGCGTGCGCGTGCGTGTGTGTGCATGAGAGAGAGAGAGAGAGAGAGAGGGGAAAGGAAAAAAATTTACATAACTTCTGTGGAAAGCTGAATTGGACCATAAGACATCTTCACTCAACCACATGGGTGTTTACCCAATCAAAATGAAAAGAAAAGAAAAATGTGCACACTAAAAGTAAATGTGTGGCATGGCACCATGTGGTCCATAATAAAACAGCAAGCTTGAGAGAGTGTGATACTGATGGATGGAGAATGAGAAACTGCATGCTACGAGAGTACAATCATGATAATGCAGGGGAATGGAGTCTTATCTCCACACTCCAGAGTTAATCCTGTGTATTCAGGGGAGCAGAATGTAAAAGAGTCTCTCCATCATATGCATGCATGGCCGTACTGTGTATATTGCACTCTAGGTTCTTTGAGAGTTAATCCTGTGTATTCAGGGGAGAGTAGTGTAAAAGGAGTGTCTCCATTGTATGCATGCATGGCTGTACTGTGTATATTGCACTCAAGGATCTTTGAGTGAATCATGGAGTATAATCTTATCCATAGCAGTTATATGCCATTTCAGGGCTCTAGGCCAAAGACTCCAGGTATTTTTGTGCTCATCTTTTCTCATCATCCTCAAGAATTTCTTGAGTCCAACTGTGCCACTTACTGTGAAAGAAGTGTGCAAGCTGTTTCATTGCATTCCCCTCTGAATGAACCTACGAAGCATCTCATCTCTCTCTGTGAAGCTCAGGCATGTATCTGTGAAGTCCCCAAAAGTTGCATGTCATGGCTAGAACTTTACATCCGATCGCCAGACAAGTTCAATGCCTAATTCTCATGAAGCACCAATGTTCCATGATATTCTATTTCGTAAGACCGCCATTATAGGGAAAAAGTGGACAGTTACGTACCTTGGTACATTCTTGACTGAGGTCAGATGAGGTTGAGAGACAACCATAGATGGTTATAAGCAATGTTTATGAACCTAAACGATTTGTTGATTAGGGCACCAATGTCTCTGAAATTGGATCAGATGATGAGGTTGTTGGGGATAAAGGCCCCAAGGACTCTCCTTTTGTATATTTTGACCCTTCCATGTGAAAGCTCTCTTCGAGAGCTTTCCAGACATATTTTTGTTGTATTTTTTGGACCCCAAATTGGGGAGTTATAGGCATTTACATTATTTTTATGACTTTTGGTCATTGGCCATGTGTGAACATGCCCAAATGACCTAAAAGTCACTTATCAATAAGACTTGGTCCCAAATCTCTCATAACTTGATTGGGACTTCTTCAACTTCAGCTTCTCCATCTTCTTCTCCAAATTTCTGCGCAGGTTTCTCTCTCTACTTTCTCTCTCCTCACGCAGCAGCCCACTCCCTTGGTGTTTGGAGCAACCGAGCACACCACGACGTAGCTCTCCGCGGCCTCTTTCAACTGGTATCAGAGCTTTGAGCTGTTCCATCGCGACAAAGTTGCTCAAACTGCTTTTCCACTTCAGCCTATGTTAAGCTGAAGGTGTTTTCTTGCATTTGGGAGAATTTCATCGCGAAAAACCTTCTTTTTTACGCGATAAAAGGGCTGTTTTTGGAGGATTACTTCAGCCCGAAGCAAAGCTGAAGCAAATTTTGTGCTTTTTAGAGAGTTTCATCGCGAAGAATCTCTTCTAAAGTGCATACTCGCTGGAAACTTATTACAGTAGGTCATTTCTCTGATTTTACAGGTCATATTGCTGCAAAAATTGGGGCTTTTGTGAAAACAAGCACCCATTGCCTTGGTTTTACATCTATGTATGCCTTTTGTGGTTGAAAAACAACAAATTTGTTGTTTTTGATGCAATTAGAGCTTGCTGGAATTTTCTGAAACTTTCTGCAGAAAATTTCAGAAATTGTTTTTTGCAAGTTTTGAACAGTTTTTGGGCTTAATTTCTCAGCTATAGTCTCCTAAGGTAATTGCGCACAGGACAGCAGGTGAATTTTACCTTTTTTTGGTGAAATTTTGAAGCTCTTAGTGTGCAAACATGGCCTCTACCTCCTCTGATGTCAAAAGCTTGTTTGAGATCAAGAGATTTGAAGGTAATGGTTTCGATTTGTGGAAAGAGAGAATGTTGGGCATCCTCTTTCTTAAAGATTGTGAAGGGGCTCTTGAGGAAGTCAAGCCTGAAGATATGACAGATGCAGCATGGATGAACCTAAACAAGAAGGCCATCACTTACATCAAGATGGCTGTATCAGATGAAATCTTAGTGGATTTGAAAGGCCTTACAACTGCTTTTGAGGTATGGGAGAAGCTGAAAGCCACTTATGAAAATACCACGCCTGTAAATCAAGTGCATCTTATGCGTAAGCTAGTGTGTATGCAGCTTGATGAGTCAAAAAGTGCGGTTGAGCACTTATCTTTGTTTACAGGTACTCTTTCACAATTGCAGGACTCTGGATTACCTCCATTTGATGATAAGCTTAAGGCCATCTTCTTGTTGATGACCTTACCTGATTCGTGGGAAACATTGGTTGTTTCACTTTCGAATAGCCCCAGTCTTACCTTTGATGGTGTAAGGGGTTCTATTTTGAATGAGGAAATCAGGAGGAAAGCTAGTGGAGAGGGCAGTGGTTCAGCCAATGTGGCTAGAGGAAGAACAGAAAAGAAAAGTGGAAATGTACAGAGGAACAGGAGCAAAAGCAAAGGCAAGGCTGAAGTGACTTGTTATCAATGTGGTAGGAAAGGTCACAAGAAGCCTGATTGCAGATTTTATAAAGCTGAACTAGAAAGAAAGAAGAACACAGGTGACAGGAAGAAAAAGGACACCAAGAATGAAGCACATGATACCTCAAAGGACAAAGACAAAGAGAAGGCCAATGTGGCCTCTAGTGTCATCATTGAGGAGCTATCAGATGCAGAAGATATACTTTGTGCTACTATGGCAGAAGAGCATGCTGAAATTTTTGATGCTTCTATTAATATTCATGCACAAGACATGCAAATCACAAAGAGGGATTTGATTGATGCCTTGCTTACTGTGAATGATGCTTTGTCACAAACATGGATTGTAGATTCAGGTGCATCGTTTCATGTAACTCCTATTAAGGAGTGTTTCACTACCTTTCATGCAGGAAGCCATGGACATGTATATCTTGGAAATAACCATGCTTGTTCTATTGAAGGTATTGGCACAGTGCATCTCACAGTGGATGGTACCAATGAGCTGGTTTTGCATGATGTAAGGTATGTACCAAGCATCAAGAAAAGCTTATTGTCTGTTGGGCAAATGGATATGCATGGATATAGTACCCTCTTTGAGAAGGGGTCATGGAAGCTTATCAAAGGCTCTAGGCTGATTGTTAAAGGTACAAAGAAAGGGACTCTTTATTGCTTGCATGGTAAAGCATTGTTGGGCAAGTTTATTGCTTTGGCTGAAATCCATTCACATATGGAATTATGGCATAAAAGGCTTGGCCACATGAGCCAAAAAGGTCTTGATAAACTATGTAATTTGGACAAGTTTGATGTTAAAGGCTCAAAACTTGATTTTTGTAATGAATGCCAATATGGTAAGCAAGTAAAGAATTCCTACTACTCTGGTGTCTCTCGTAAGTCTAATGTGCTTGATCTTGTTCATTCTGATGTTTGTAGCATGCCCATAAAATCTATGGGGGGTGCTCTTTACTTTGTTTCTTTTGTTGATGATTACTCTAGGAAGCTTTGGGTATATTTGTTAAAATCTAAAGATGAAGCCTTTGCTGCATTTAAGAAATTTCATGCATTTGTGACCACTCAAACAGGTAGAAAGCTGAAATGCTTACGTACAGATAATGGGGGTGAGTTTACAAGTGCTGAATTCAATAGATTTTGTGAAAATCTTGGTATTAAGAGGGAGCTAACAGTCCCATACAGCCCCTCTTCCAACGGTGTGGCTGAAAGGTATAATAGGACTTTATGTGAGAGGGTGAGATGCATGCTGTCCACAGCTAATCTCCCTCATGGATTTTGGGGAGAGGCTTTGAAAACTGCAGTTCATGTTTGCAATCGATCCCCTCATATGTCCTTAAAAGGTGGCATTCCAGAAGAGGTTTGGTCTGGCAAACCAGCTTCATATGACCACCTACGCATCTTTGGTTGCGATGCTTTTGTGCATATAAGGCCTGAGTTGAGAAGCAAGTTAGATGCAAAGTCCATGAAAGGAATCTTCATGGGTTATGGAGATGAAGGTGAAATGGGCTATAGGATTTGGCTACCTCAACTCAAGAAGGTAATACGCAGCCGAGATGTTGTATTTAATGAGGCAAGGCTGCTCAAAAATAATTGTGCCTCTAAAGATGACCATAAAAGAGTCAAATTTCAGCATGTACAGTCACCAATTAAATCTGATATGAACCCTCGGGATGCACCACATATGGCTGGAAATGACAATGAGCCCGTGGTTATTGAGCCAGATGATGTTGGACAGCAAAATGATGATCCTGAAGGGCATATGCAGCCACCTATTCATGCTGAAAACAGGGCTGGAAATGATGTGCAACAGCCCATTAACAATGGACATGTTGATATACCTCCTGATGTAGATCCATTGCCAGATAATGTGGATCATTGGGTAAGAAGATCTACACGTGCTAGGAGGCCAATGAACAGATATGATCCCTCTATACATTACATTATGTTATCAGATGAGGGTGAGCCTCTTACTTATAAAGAGGCAAAGCTATGTGAGCACAAGAAGAAGTGGGAGTTAGCCATGCAGGAAGAAATAAAGGCCTTGCATGCAAATGATACTTGGGATTTGGTTGAGTTACCCAAAGGAAGGAAAGCCATTCCAAACAAGTGGGTGTACAAAATCAAAACTGTTGATGGCAAACCCAAGTATAAAGCAAGGCTGGTTGCTAAGGGATATGCCCAAAAAGAGGGCATTGATTTCCAAGAAGTGTTCTCTCCAGTGGTGAAAATGACCACTTTACGTGTGTTGTTTGCTCTCACAGCTGCCTTGGATTTGGAATTATTCCAAATGGATGTTAAAACAGCCTTTTTGCATGGTGATTTAGATGAAGAGCTGTACATGAAACAGCCAGAAGGATATGCCATTCCTGGAAAAGAGCATCTGGTATGCAAACTGAAAAGGAGCTTGTATGGGCTGAAACAGGCCCCCAGACAATGGTATAAGAAGTTTGATGCATTTATGCTCAAACATGGGTTTAAAAGAAGCCATGCAGATCATTGTTTGTACACGAAAAAGGATGAAGATGGCAGCCCAATTATTCTTGTACTGTATGTAGATGATATGCTGCTGGCTGGGAAGAAAAAGAGCACTCTGAATGCTCTAAAACAGCAGCTGAACTCTGCATTCTCAATGAAAGACCTTGGGGAAGCTGAGCATATTCTTGGTATGCGTATAAAAAGGGATAGACAGCAGCATACTTTGCAGGTATCCCAAGAAAAGTACATTGAAAAAGTGCTGGACAGATTTAATGTGGCTGATGCTAAGCCTCTTGGAGTGCCATTGCAGCCACATGTTAAGCTTTCCAAGGATGACTGTCCCAAAAATGATGATGCAGCCAGTTACATGAAGAGTGTTCCATATGCATCAGCTTGTGGTTCACTTATGTATGCTATGGTTGCCACTCGGCCAGACATTGCTCATGCAGTGGGAGTTGTTAGCAGGTTTATGGCTAATCCTGGTAGAGCTCATTGGGAGGCAGTCAAATCTATCTTGAGATATTTGAAAGGGACCAAAAGTAAATGCTTATGTTATGGAAAGGGTCCATTGGAGTTAAAAGGATTTTGTGATTCAGACATGGCAGGTGATGTGGACACACGCAAGTCCACAAGTGGCTATGTATACATCCTTGCAGGTGGAGCTATTTCATGGTGCTCTAGACTTCAGAGGATAGTTGCACTATCTACTACAGAGGCTGAATATATTTCAGCCACAGAGGCTTCCAAAGAAGCCATTTGGTTAGCTCGGCTCTGCAGTGAGTTTGGGATGCTTGAAAAGGCACCTCTTCTTGGATGCGATAGCCAGAGTGCCATATGTTTGGCAAAGAATGCCATGTTTCATGCTCGCACAAAGCATATTGATGTGAGATATCACTTCATCAGAGAGGTGTTAGAGGATGGCCTGATCACTTTGATCAAGGTCAATACTTCACAGAATCCTGCAGATGCTCTCACGAAGTGTCTACCCAAGGCACAACATCAGCTATGTATACAGATGGTGGGAGTTACTTAGCTTAAAAGAGCCTCCTTGGTCCTTTAAGTGGGAGGTTGTTGGGGATAAAGGCCCCAAGGACTCTCCTTTTGTATATTTTGACCCTTCCATGTGAAAGCTCTCTTCGAGAGCTTTCCAGACATATTTTTGTTGTATTTTTTGGACCCCAAATTGGGGAGTTATAGGCATTTACATTATTTTTATGACTTTTGGTCATTGGCCATGTGTGAACATGCCCAAATGACCTAAAAGTCACTTATCAATAAGACTTGGTCCCAAATCTCTCATAACTTGATTGGGACTTCTTCAACTTCAGCTTCTCCATCTTCTTCTCCAAATTTCTGCGCAGGTTTCTCTCTCTACTTTCTCTCTCCTCACGCAGCAGCCCACTCCCTTGGTGTTTGGAGCAACCGAGCACACCACGACGTAGCTCTCCGCGGCCTCTTTCAGAGGTTAAAAAGAAGACATCATGGCAGCACACAGATACACTCCATGCGATTCTTTCTATAGATGGTATCTTTCTTTTTTAGTCTGGGGAATCCGGCAAAGGGAGGTGTGATGGGGATTCTGTGGAGGCAGCCCCTTGCAAAGGCAATCGCCCCTATGGAAGCTGCCACAAAATAAAAAGGTACTTAGCCAAGAATTCTGAAAGAGCGGGATTCCAAGAAAACAGGCAGAAGCCCAATCAGAGTGTGCAACATAACCTCGGGTCCAAAAGAATACGGGGCAGCCCAAGACTCGGATCAGGACTCTGTTTACGTGCCAACCTGGCTTGAAGTCGTTTTCTCCGTGAACCATCTAAACATGTTCCATAACCCTCATCATAATCAGGTTGTGTGGGAGGCCGACATGTAGCACGTTTCCTCTCCCCTTTTGTGTATTTCTATCCAGGATCTAGGGAGATTGGGTGGTTGCCTCATCGTCGCAAGTTGTGCACAACTATACAGCAAGTTAGGATCAGGAGTGACCATTTGATGGTGTGAAGTCTCTCCTTTCCAAATACTACAAGTGAGCTTAACAAGTGAGCTTAAAGAGCTTGGTGTTGCCGAAACATCGATTCGAGCTCATTTCTATCTTCAATTGCACTATCACAACCATTGCACAAATGGTTTCATTGTTTATTGTCAATTTTTGTTTGAGTTTCTAATCACAAATACAAAGATGGAAGATAAAGATGAGAAAAATATCAGCTAAGCAAAAGCGATTTCCCAAGTACTAGGCCCACTGACTAAAATTAAGTTTGCTTATCCTATACAAAATGAAGAAAGAGCATTTACTACACAAAGTAGTTATGATCCATCATCCCATGATCCTTGTATATCTATTGTGGACTAAGATATTTAGTACTTTCAACTTTGATAATACTGAAACCAAACATAAAACATCTCAATGCGACATTTTCACTTCACTTGACCTTATCCCTACAAGAAATATTGTCACACGTGCAAACAACTCCACTTATCATGTTAAGGGAGTTGGAAAGATTGTCCTCAGTGCTGATAATCGCAGGACATTCATGTTTTTAAATAAATGTATATGCCAAGAATCAAAAAGAACATGTTATACCAGTGTCAACACTATCATTAGGGACTCGAAAGCTTACCTTGGTCATCAAAATCACAAAAATGGATGGTCAAAGCTTGGTAAAAGGGCTGATCAAAAAGATCAAAATGGTCAAAAATTGACTAAAATTTCATCGCATGATGGGATATACTCTTTGAGAGTTATCCAATGATATATAACACTTGGGTATTTGACAAAGCTTGGTGAGTCGAAAGTCAAACTCTAGCTTTAGAAATTGAAGTGAAAAGCAAAAAGTGACGTGTCATGACTCATGATCTAATGAAAAGAAAGCTTTTTCATCCTATGGTTCATATTATAGCACTCGGCATGTAAAATTTATTAAATAAAGCTAAAAATTGCAATCTCGAATAATCCAATGGGAATCCCGTCGAGATTTACCTAAAGCAACTTTTTGGATTTTTTGGGGCTTGTTGAGCTAGGAACTCATGTGCTATATAAAGAGAGTGTTGTGCACTTCTATTCATCACTAGGAGTGCCCTTCTTAAGAGCTAGCTTGAAAGACAATTGGTCCCTTCAACTCGAAGAGGTTGAGTTGTGTTTTCTTCATCATCAACAAGGTGTGCAATAGCTTGGAGCTTATCTATTTGGAAAAGATAATCTTCAACTTTGGAGATTGTGCAGTTATAGACAGCTTTTAATCGTTGCATATACCCTATGCTATCTTGTAACTTCATGTACTTCAACAAACGTAATGAATATATATAGAGTTTTGCTCCTTTCATCTCTCTCATGTGATGGCTATTCTCCATCTCGTCTCTATTTTCTCTATGTCTCTATATTGATTGTGGGCTTAGAAACCAACAATTGGTATCATAGCAAGAAAAACTAGAGTGCATTGAGAATTTGGCCACAAGTAGGAAGATCAAATCTTCATGGAAGGTGCAAATCAAGCTCAACCACATAGCCACATATTCAATAGTGATATGTAGGTGATCAGTCTTTATGAAGATGTTGAATATCATGTTTGAAGAGATACACCCAAGGAGGGGTGGCAAAGAAGAAAAACTTCACACATTGCAGCTATTATGGAAGCAACAGACAATTTATGTTTGCTAGAATTTTATATATTTGTTGGATTTGTTGGAACAAACAATCAATAAGAGTTTGGAGAGCAATGCTTCCTTGTGTACCTGTTAATTGATGTTCAAACTAGTGGTCAACCTGCTCCTTGAAGTTAGTCATGCAACCATATATTGGAGGTGGAACATCTAGGTGGTCATGGAGGAAGACTTATGTGAGCTAGGAGGGAGGGGTTTAAACTCTACATTCAAAAAGTTATGGTGGACTTGTACCACCTTGTATGTGTGTGTGTTTGTACAATAAGTGTGGATGAGAGTATAGTATGTTTGAGTTTATATCCTATAA
>CM035428.1:4777411-4799911 GCA_020310875.1 Ceratopteris richardii | reverse complement strand
TAGTAGTGATTCCGGCCATATTCCGGAGGAACGCACTACATTTCTGGCAGATTCCGGTGCGATTTCGGCATAGTCTGTCGAAGGTATAGTAACTCCAGAATCTACCGGGACGCAACATGAAGGTAATTTAGCACCATTGGATCAAGATTCGAATTTGTATACGCATAGAAACACCTTAGCCAAAGAAATCTGTGAAGGAGAAAAAGCACCTTGTTTTGGTGAAAAATCGACACCTTCCGGTGTTATTCCAGTACCAGTTGTTGAAAGTTCACAATTTTCCGGTGACGATTTTCCCTTTCTTGGTGAATCTTCAGTCGTGTCACCATTATTGGGAGTAAGCTTTCCTACATTTGACATCAAGAAGAAAGGTAGCTTGTTCGAAACCGAGATTCGAAACATACTGAACAAGATTATCGAACCCGAAAGTGCACAGGCTGACAATACAAATTTTGACGATCCAGATATTCAGCCTCGGGATACAGAAGATAGTCACAATACAACCATCAGCACAATGAACGGGCTACAACAACAACGACAACAATAGCAGAAGCAACAACAGCAACAACAACAACTATGCGCCCTTTCTTGGTGAATCTTCAGTCCTGTCATCATTATTGGGAGTAAGCTTTCCTACATTTGACATCAAGAAGAAAGGTAGCTTGTTCGAAACCGAGATTCGAAACATACTGAACAAAATTATCGAACCCGAAAGTGCACAGGCTGACAATACAAATTTTGACGATCCAGATATTCAACCTCGGGATACAGAAGATAGTCACAATACAACCATCAGCACAATGAACGGGCTACAACAACAACAACGACAACAATAGCAGCAGCAACAACAACAACTATGCCCACCAAGGCAGACTCCAACAGGAGTAACGTACACTAAATTCGGTGGATTTCCAGGGGATGACCCAGATGCTCATGTACGCACATTTGAGATAAGCTACGCAGTGCTCAACCATCCACCTGATCCGGCGTATAAAGGTATTGTCTTCCAGTCTACATTGGTTAACGAATCAGCCAGATCGCTTACAGAATATGATATTAACCACTTCGGCACCTATGAAGTAGTATGATCATACGCTGTGTAGGAGCTATGACACTAGATGCGGTGATAGCAATGGCTTTGCAGCTTGAAAACAAGGTTGGAGGATTTACAAAAGACTTGGAATGGTTAAAAGCAAATAAAAATGTTGCAGAAGATCCGACCAGACAAATGTTCTGCACCACATGCAAGAATTCATGGCACACTAGTGCCACTTGTGCACTTAATCAGTTGTTTTGCACTATCTACAACACGACCGGACATACCACCGAAAACTGTGCATACAATGCAAAAGTGCAGGGAACCGCAACTGTCAATGCTATTATACAGGAACCAGGAAAGCCAGCCAATCATTATGTACCTCCGCAAATGAGAAACAACCAGCAACAAGGCTATCGAAATTACAGAGGACAGAGAAATAATAATTACAATGCAAATCGCTGGCAAGCAGGACAAGCACAGAAAAATACTAATTTGCAACCACCGCGCTGTCATTTTTGTGGTGAATTTGGTCACATTAGAAGATTTTGTAAGGATGCAGCTTAGTATGATCAGAGGAAGAAAGAACGTCAAAATCCAATGACTAATATGGTACAAATCACACCAGTAGAAACACACGCTGCAGTAGTTCAGACCAGATCCGGTAGACCGTTACAACCAGCAGCTGAATTATTTGAACCAGGCATCCGAGAACAGCAAAGGACATATGATAAGGCCAATCAATGGACCACCGCCGAACCTCCAGTGTTTCCAGATCCTATTCCAGTGACCCAGGCTCCGTTAACCAAGGAAGGAACACAAAAACAAGATTCTAATTCAGTAGCAGGCACATCATCTTCAGCAGAAACATCGTCTTCAGCCGGCACATCATCTTCAGAATCGGCGGAAAACACAATTCAATCACATAAGGCCTGGGAAATTTTATCTAAAGAGTCCATTACTCTTCCTCTTGGCCAATTACTTGCACTAGTACCAGGAGTTCGACAACAATTCCAACAACAGTTCAGTCCTGTACCTTCTTGCATTCCAGCAACAGCGACAGTGCAACCGGAACCTGATTCTACGATCGATCATTCGGTTCCTTTAATTACGGTATGGTATAAAAACTATAAAATTACACAGGTACTAATTGACGGAGGATCTGGTGTCAACATTGCTACTGCCGCACTGTGTAAAAAGCTAGGATGGACCGAAATCGAACCGGTTCAGTTTTTTGTCAGAATGGCCGACCAATCAAGAGTCAATCCAGTAGGTCTTTTTCAGAATGTACCAATAACTTTGCAGGGTACCACATTTAAGATGACCTTTGTCGTCCTAGAATTACCAGAATCCACCCTTGATTATAATCTTCTTTTTGGCCGTCCTTGGCTGAAGCAAGCTAAGGTCATACAAGATTAGTCTGCACAGGAACTCACTTTCAAAGATAATAATCGTAAATATGTTGTAAAATTAGATGCTATACAGCCTTGCGAATTGCATGCTAGACCATATTTTGCAGAACCAGCTCATATGTTAGATGGTTTGTCAGATGAGGAAGAAGAAGAGTTTTTGAAAAATAACATTGATTTGATCTCTCTAGGAACTGTTGATCTACAATCTGTTGTAGAAAATTGGAATCCATCAGTTTGTACGGTGATGCCTGTAACGGAAGAAGAAAAGAAGGAAGATACTGCTGCTGTAAACGACGCTGATCTGCAACCACTTTTTAAGATAGCTGATGATACAGAGAAGCCCCGACAATTTTATGTCCAAGAGGATCAATTGATCACCTATAATTTAGGAGATGAGGACAATCCGCGTCCTGTCAAGATAAGGGAAAGCCTACCGGAATTATTTCAAGCAGACTTAATCCAGCTACTCCGAGAGTTCTCTGACGTCTTTGCATGGGATTACAAAGATATGAAAGGTTTGGACCCGCGCATCTATCAACACAGGGTCATGCTGAAGCCGTAAGCAAAACCCATCAAGCAACCCGGCTATCGGATGAATCCGAACTATGCATCACAGGTAAAAGCAGAGCTTGATAGGCTACTCAAAGTCGGATTCATTGTGCCAGTAGAGCATGCTGAATGGATCTCACCAATTGTTATTGTTCCTAAAAAGAATAAGCAACTGCGAATTTGTGTGGACTACCGGAAACTGAACGCAGCTACGGTGCCTGATCCATTTCCGCTACCTTTTCTTGACACTATGCTTGATAGAGTAGAAGGACATGAAATGTATTCATTCCTAGATGGATACAGTGGGTATAATCAAGTTAGAATGGCTGAGCAGGATATACCGAAGACCGCCTTCATTACCAATTTGGGTGTTTTTGCTTGTATCGTAATGTGGTTTGGATTAAGAAATGCCCCAAGTACTTTTCAGAGGTGTATGCAGGAAATATTCTCCCCTTACCTTACCTCGTTTATGCAAGTTTATCTTGATGATTTTTCGTTATTTGGAAAAATGGTAGCACACTTGTTCCATTTACGGTGTTGCTTTGAGAAGTGCAGAGAATACAGACTCTGTTTGAACCAAAACAAATCTGTATTTGCGGTTTCATGTGGAAAGCTACTTGGCCATATCGTATCTGCACAAGGTATACAAGTGGATCAAGATAAAATTACAGCTGTGTTAGAAGCACCTGTGCCCACTACACCTAAGGAAGTGATGCCCTTCATGGGCCAAGTAAGATGGCATGGTCGGCACTTACGGTGGCTTGCTCATTTGGCAATACCACTGAACAGGTTAATAACCAAGACTCCTCGACAATTTGAGTGGACTCAGGAATGCCAAATTGCTTTTGATCATCTAAAAGGATTACTAACACACGTTCCAATCTTACAGCCTCCTGACTGGGATCGCCCATTTCATGTATTTGTTGATGCTTCAGATATAGCAATTGGGAGCGTTCTAATGCAACAAACAGATAAGTGGTTTCGGCATGTGTACTATGCCAGCCGAAGGCTTGCTCTTGCTGAGAAGAATTACTCTGTAACTGAAAGGGAATGTTTGGGTTTAGTATACTCTGTCAAGAAATTTAGGCATTATTTACTTGGCCGAAAATTTACTTTTCATGTAGATCATGCTGCACTTGTCTACCTGGTACGGCAACAACATCTAGGTGGTCGATTAGCGTGATGGGTTCTTCTCTTACAAGAATTTGATTACGAAGTGATTCATAGGCCCGGCAGTTCACATGCCTTAGCAGATTTCCTTTCTCGCTTAGATTCCGGTGAAGCTCCGGTTGGTGTAGATGACACAACACCAGCGATTTATGTTTCTGAACCAACTAATGATGAAATTGCAGACCCACCTATGCCATCTATTTATTATGATCAGATATTGACATTCCTTACTGATGGATGCCTTCCCTCTCAGACTTCTTCTGCAATATGTAGGAAGATTGCAGTTTTTAATCGCCGATTTCGGTTAATTGCTGGGGAATTATACTATATGGATCACACTGGAATTTTACTTCGTTGTATCCCTCCACACGAAGTTGATTCAGTTATTACTTTGGCTCACTCAATTCCTTCCGGTGGCCATTTTGCTGCAGATTTAACACACCGAAAAATTCTGCAGAGCGGACTGTGGTGGCCTACTATGCACAGGGATGTATTGCAGTTTGTCAAAAATTGTGATAATTGTCAGAGGTCTGGAGAGCCACTACAAAGTCATTTTTTCCCTCTACAACCTATCTTGCCATTGGAGCCTTTTCAGAAGTGGAGTCTAGACTTTATCGAACCTATTACACCACCAGCAATACTCAGCAATAATCGTTATATTCTAACCTGTACAGACTATGCAACAAGATGGGCAAAAGCATTGGCTTTAAAGTCTTCCACAGCTGTTTCGGTAGCAAAGTGTCTAATGAAAGATATCTTTCCGCGTTTTGGCTTACCTCTGGAGCTTGTTACATATCAAGGCACTCATTTTGTTAACAATCTAATGAAAGTACTCACACATTCTTTTCAGATCACGCATAAATTCAGTTCACCATATTATCCTCGTGCAAATGGTTTGGCTGAGAGTACGAACAAGACCCTGTTGAATATGCTTCGTAAACTCATTATGGAAGCACCGGAAAGATGGGATCAACTGTTACCTGCAGTATTATGGGCATACAGGACTACCTATAAGGTAGCAACAGGTCTAACACCCTTCAAACTAGCTTATGGATTGGAAGCCATAGCACCCATGGAAATTATTGTGCCAAGCTTATGTGTGGCTCTCACTCAGAAATTAATACCAGAAGATTCTTTATCATTTCGGCTAGATACACTCAGAGAACTGGATGAGCACCGATGGCAAAGTTTTCTGACTATGCAGGAAGTACAGCTAAGGCAAGCTCGAACACATGATCGCTATCTAAAGACCCAAGTTTTTACGGTGGGACAACTTGTACTATTTTACAATGCAAAGTCGAATCGCTCTGCTGGCAAATTCAAGTTACGATGGTTTGGCCCCTACCGGATTTCTGAACAGGTGGGCCCAGCCACTTTTCGGTTGACTACTTTGACTGGAATTCCTCTTCCAAAGGTGATAAATGGTTCAAAGCTGCGGCCGTATCAACAAACATCCGATCCACACTGAACGATCCGCGGATTTGCCGCGTATTTTGCGTTCCTTTTCTTTTCTTTTTTTTATTTTTGCGTAAAATAATATAAGTATGTAAATATCCGCGTTTTGATACCTAATTATGTCAACAGCCGCCCTCCCTTTCCAGCTACTCATACATGCACACCGAAGTTAAGAAGTTATCATTTCAACGTCGCACGATGATTAGTGATTTTGACTGCAGTGCATCTACTTAACCTTCTCCGTTTCACCGAAAATCGCTATTGTGCTTGCGTGATTTGTGTGACTGTGTATACCCTGTGCGTATTGCGTTTTGTGCTTGCTGTCATCGTTTGCGCCATAGAAGCTCTGGCAAACTATGCCGCTTTTCGTGACGGACTCCCTGTCGATGTAGCAGAGTTCCTGCGCATCCGTGGGTTATCCAATTTCGCTGAACTGCCGTGGCATTCAGTGGAATCCCACCCGTTTTTTGCCCAGATTATCGTCGCCATCGCTAAAACACCTGCCAACGAGCAAAGTTGGGCTATCACAACCCTACCCTCCCGAACCGTTATCACCTTCCAAGCTTTTGCTGAGGCGTTTAGACTCCCTCAGCAAGGTCGGGAAAATGGCCCGAATCTACCAATAGCCACCATAAACCGATTATTCCCTAGGAGTTCCTCTAACGAATACGCCATCCTCTGCCGCCCTGAACCTGAGAGATCCGCGCTACAATTCTTAGTAGCCATCCTCAATCTCCAAAAGCGCACATACGGAATATCTCGCCCCTTCTACTCCGCCATAGACTTAGCTACCCGAGAACCGATAAATTCTGCATCCTACTTCTTCCACCGCATTCACAAGGAATGCGTTTTAATAATCAAACAGGTAAACAAGGGAGGAATGCCGAGGTCGAGACTGCCACACATCATTTCTTTCCTTTTTCCGGCCATACTTGCAACACAACCACCACCCAGAGGCCCGGTCCTGCACCATGAAGAATCGGCCCAATTATTGGAAGATGATGAAGAAGACGAAGAGGAACTCAATCAACTCTTCCGCCGAAAAAGAATTAGAATCAGTTCATCCGAAAGTGAAGCACATGGTTCAGCCGAAGGAAATGACAAAAAAGAAGAAAAACAAGACGAAGAAACTTTCCATGACACCGCAACGTCTATGCAGCACGACTCATCAGCACAGTCTTCATCAGATAGACAACAAGAACAGGAAGATCACACTGAATCAGAAACAAGCTCGTCACAAGAAACATCCCAGTAGCAATCTGAGCAGGAACGACAAGAGGAAGAAGGACAGGTCATTAAAGAAGTTTTCGAAGAGCTACTGAAAGCAGTCGAGTCCACAGCTGCCGACACCACACAACAAACCACAGAACAGGTAACAGAACCTAACCCTACCCTTCCCATTCCTCCACCGGAACCGCCACTCAACCCCATCCTCCCTATTCCACCCATTGTCCCCCACGAACCCGTAGCCTCTTCTTCCTCATCCCCAAACTACTCTCCAGCAAACTCCCAACAACTACTCACCGCATCCTCATCCCAACCTCATCATCATCTTCCACTCCCCTCCATATCCGTATTTTCTGAGTTAGCATCAATGGGTCAACTGCTGATCAATTTATCACAACAACTACCTGCGCAACAGAGGATATTCGCAATGAATTTCAACATAAAGTACATGTACTGAAAGCCAACATTAGCCCCCTACAGGAAGAATTACTAGTAGCCAAAGCAGAAAATCAAGCCTTACAAGAACAGCTGAAGGAGTTACAAGCCCGGATGGCCGAGCAGGTAGAAGTTACAACACCAAGGGACGCAGCACTGACAGAGCTCCGAGAGAAGAACGAATTGTTAAATAATGCAAATGCCGAAATCAGTCAAATGAAGCAAGAGCTACAGGATAAAGAAGATGCCAGAGTAGCCTTAGGCAATTTATTAGAAGAAACCAAAGTTCAGCTACACGAAGTAGTACAGCAGAGCCAAGAACAGCATAAGCAGGCTATGAAAACAGAAGAAGAACTCCATAGAACAAACGAAACTTTATCAGATGTCAACAAAATGCTTAAACACTATTTGACCAAGGAAGCTCAAACACAGAAGCTAATAACAGATCTCCGAAGAGAAAGGGATGCATACTCCAAAACCATAAATTTTCAGAATCAAGAGATCGAAAGAAGGGAGAATCAGCTGAAAAATCAGAAAGAAAGAGTAAGCAAGATGGAGAAACAAGTGGCAGAAATGAAAGTTTCCAGAGATGCAGCCTTATCAAACGATTTCTACCTACAAGAAGCCTTTCTGTAGACGCAAGCAGAAATTTTGCTGACCGAAGATATTTCATTAAGTTCTATAAGAGTACATGCACAATTAGTAGAACCGGATACTCTTAAACAGATGTTAGAAACTTTAAAAAAGAAGATTGCCCGAACCTTTAGATTAGCCAGAAGCATGTATTTAGAAGGCATTATAGACGAACAGTAATTTTGTAAAAACCTGCGGGTTCGAGTCCACCGTGCGTGCCAGAGTGTTAGTCGGCCGCCGGATTGGCAACTATATAACTGAATCTTGTTTCGCACGCGCGAAAAGTTGTTACAAAGACATTTGTAATCTTTATATAAAGCAATGTAAAAGAGACGCAAGGTAACGTTCGTGGAATCACCAGACTGTCTGTCTAGGTGATTGTATGTGTCGTTACTGTAGTGTTGTTTGTCTAATTCCAAGTATTCTGAGTATACTGTAGTGTATGGTTCTTGATTTTGTCTGTTGTCTATCGAGACCTGTTTGTTGTGAGTTTTCTCGACATCCAGTAGTTCGCCGGGTTGTTGTCTGAGTGAGTAGTTTGCGAATCCCTAATGCGATTGTTGTGTTAATTACGCGTATCGTGGTACTCTTTCTTAGAATGTTATGCCAGTCGTTGAAGAAGTATGTGTAGTTGTGGTAGTGTTTCTAAGATTATGATCTGTAGTGTGTTGTCTCAGTGTTGAGGTCTATCTTCATACGGCAAAGATTAAGCTACAGTCAGGGTCTTCCCAAGTTGCGCACTGAATCTGCAGTACTGTGTATCTGAAACTATTGAGTTCTCTATCTCTTCGGTGTCGTCTGATTGTTTGTACCTATTCGGTAAAGGTTGGAATACTGCTATTGTCTCTGGTATTTAGTAAGTTTATGTGCAGAACAGTGTAGCAATTTAGTATATTCGGTACACTTTGGACGGATTTTGATCGAGAACTATAAGGCTCCTAAGCATAACAGAGTCTTAATAGAGTTCTGCGCATCTGTATATGCTGTATGGAATGGTTAGTTTGGGAACCAAGTATAGGGCCTCTATATTTACAGACCCCTTCCACTCCCAAGAACCCAATACTCGTTTAAACGCGCTTCTGACAGTTAGAACAAGCGTTTAACATAGGGATCAAGAAAAATCTCTTGTCAGTCTAAACATTAGCAAAGATCGGCTTGATTGTCAAATTTCTTGATGAAAAATGTACATTTCATGGTCTGTCAAATGGCGATGTTATTATTGCTTCTCGCATTTAGTGTCATGGGTTGTAAAAGCTCATAGACTATGCAAAATCTGTCAATGATTCAGCATGTGAAGTTCAAGATTCTCAGGCTATCTCATATGCAAAGCTTTGGCATGCACGCTTTGGTCATCAGATATTGGCTAGTTTGCTATGCCTGCAGAAATCTGGAATGATGTCCTCTCCACCCAAACTTGAGGCACCTGGTAAAAATGTATGTGAAGGTTTTATTTTAGGCAAAATGCAACATTCCTCCTTCCCAAAAGATGGTTCAATTAGAGCTACTCAAAAATTTACAGTGATGTTTGTGGTCCTATGCAGACACCTTTTGGGAACTACCTTTACTTCGTAACTTTTATTGATGATTTTTCCAGGCATGCATGGGTGTATCCATTGAAATATTCTAACAATCCCTTCCTAACATGATACAAGGGGGCATACATCAAGTAGGTATTTTGTTAGCTAATTTTGTTGTTTGATTAGGTACCTATATACTTTTCATACTTCCACATATCATGCCAAGTGTTCACCAGTGCACACACACAAGGACCTTGAACATGAAGAGCTCTCTCCCAACATACATCACAAAGAGAACTCACATACCCCCTACTCTTCTCGACCAAGAACTACTTGGATGGATAGAGATAACTATAGGATGCTAAGTAATGAAGATAGAATACAAACTTAAACATACTTCCTCAACCCTCAAGGTTGATCAAGCCTCTCAAGTTAAAGTCGTATACTCTTATACGCACTTATCAAACACACACTCTCATATATACACACACACACACAAGATGATATGGCTTAGCATGCAAAATCTATGGAGGTTGTTTCTTCAACCAATCCACCAATTTCATAGTGAGATACTTTGTTTGCAACTTTAGCTTGTTCTTCTTTCTTTTAAGAGAATTTTGCCTTATGAGTCTTTCCACCATATATTTTACAAGGATTGATTGAATAACACTCCGAGTCTTTGTAATTTGTTCTACCATAGTGTTTACACTTCTTGAATTTCTTTGCCTTGCACATGACATATATATGCTATCTTTTGACTTTAGTCTTTTCTCCCCCCTTTGTATTGCTTCCGTTACTCTTATCAAGATTTGGACTAGTGTTGTTTTGTAGAATATTGACGATAATATTGTAAGAAGAAGGTAGACGTTTCAAAAGAATTGCTACAGCAAATTCCTATGCAATAGGATTATTCATCCCTGCAAATTGAGTTAGATAGCACTTAACTCTATTTATATGCTCTACCACTGATGTAAAGTCACTCATTGCCAATTGAAAGAAGGAAATGAAAAGTGAAATAAGATATTGTTGACTCCTTGTTCCAAACATCCCCCCAATTTTATCCATGTTTTCCCTACACTCTTGATACCTGCAAGGCAATGAATATATTTAAACTCATGCCTATAGTGGAGAAAGCTTTCCTTTTCTAGATAAATTTGTTGCATTAGGTCCTTGAACTTCAATTGAAGTTGTAGCCCCTCTTGGAGTTGTAGGAATTGTTGCCCCTCTTGCTTGTGTATTGCCTATTCCACTTAATGACGATGATGAGGCTATATTTTGAGCTTGTTTGGCTTGTGCGCTATAAAATTCTTAAGCATCTTTTGCATACCAACCAATTCCTCTGTGTAGCATGTTCTAATCGCTTCACTTTTGCTTCAACTTCATCCCATAGATCATTGATCATGAGAGTATTGAAGATGTGTCTTCCTTGTATAAAAGTTGCTTCTATTGAAGCGATGACATGCTACCATAGAGGTGGATGCCACGTCTCTATTATGTTATAACTTAAGCAAGTCTAAGCTCAAGTTACTCTCTTACACACTCACAAACTTGCTCTCATCCCAATTGTTGGTTTTTAAACCCACAATTGAAGAGTACTTTCCAAATTGCAATAAAAAATTGTGCACATTTTGTGGAAGATTGATATTCTAACAATATTCTGACACATTTTGAGCATGATAAACAAATAAAAAGAACATACTAGACTACTTGCATCACAAGAAAATTGAAATGAAGCATAATATGAATGATCTTATTACAACTTCTACTCCCAAGTTAGAGGTGAACATAAGTAATATGGTGATAATGGTGATGATGATAAAAGAAAGAGAAAAGTTCACTAGAATGCTTCTTCTTCTTCTTCTTCTTTTGAAACGAGGGAAGTGCAACCACTCTATCAATTCCATTTTCAGTTTTGTATAACTAGACTTCATAAGTTCCATATTCTATTTTGACTTTTTGGACTCTACACTATATCCATAGTTGGTTCCTGACGCGTCAGGTACCTTTTTCTTGACCCATTAGTAACCTTTTGCTGATGTGGCGTCATAAACGGGATACAGACCACACTTTTGCAGAAATTTCAGAAAAAAGTTTTTTTTTGTGTTTGCATTTCAAGTTCATTCTTTTAAGTTATATTGTGCACAATATACTTTTAATTTATGTTGTACACACCTCAAGGTACTGCAAATACATGCCATACAATCTCATATTTTGCACCTTCCACCACATTTGGGCTGTCACATGTGGCACAAACTACAGTGCATATATAAACAATGCAGATATTCAGGACTGCCAACAATGAGTCTATGGCTACAATATGAGTCATGACCTGATGCTAATGTTGTAGGTTGTAGCTAATGAGGATTCGTTTGAACTCACCTCTGACATCCATGATGTGTTGCTTACGATGATATGAGTCTTCGGATAATTATAACAGCATGTTGCGGCTCAGCTCATTTGCTGCCAGTTGGTACTCATGCATGCAACATTGCTCGGAGTCATACATGTATAGGGACAGGGATCATAGACAATAAAGTCTAGACTTAAGTGCATCTTTTACTTGCATGTAGGCCGTAGGGTGTAGACTATGAATTGTGATGTGATGTATCATGTAGGTTGTAGCATGTGGGCTGTAGGCTGTAGCCATCATCCATTGTCCAACGATCCAATCATCAATATATTGGATTTAAAGTTATAATCTATATCGTTCATGAATAATTTATTATTGTATTATAGTAATACGTGACATTGAAGCAATGCTCTCTCTCTCTCTCTCTCTCTCTCTCTCTCTCTCTCTCTCTCTCTCTCTCTCTCTCTCTCTCTCTCTCTCTCTCTCTCTCTCTCTCTCTCTCTCTCTCTCTCTCTCTCTCTCTCTCTCTATATATATATATATATATATATATATATATATATGTGTGTGTGTGTGTATATCATAGTTGGTAATCGTACTCGTACGGATATATTCGTACGTACCTTTCGATCCTTACGTATCCGTACATACCGTACGATTTCGTACCAATTTTTTTTTTTTTAACTTTCAAAACCTGACCAGGCCTCAATGGATTCTCATTTCCCTAATTTTCACATGCAGAGAGCTTCCAATCTCATAAACATTTTGATGCATTTTACTCATAAACATGATGTTTATCATGTTAAAGAGGAAATATATAATTTTTTAGCCCAAAAAAAAAAAAAAAACTCGTACCTTATGAAGGTACGAATTCCGTACGGGAAGCCCCAAATCTTAGGGTACTTACGTAGTACCGTACTAATACGTAACGTACTAATCGTACGGATCGTACCTTACTAACTATGATATATATATATATATATATATATATATATATATATATATATATATATATATATATATATATATATATATAGAGAGAGAGAGAGAGAGAGAGAGATTTTAAAGAAAAATTAGGTCACGTCAGAAACATTTTTCCTGACTCGTCATAAGTCAGATTCCCGTCAGAAGTCAGAATTCAGAATCCCGTCAGTAACAACTACGACTATATCTACATTCATAAATTGAGATTTATCTCAGCTTAGGAGCACACTCAAACACACATACACTAGAAATAACAAAAACAACAAAAGCATGCACAAAATAAAAAGAATGAGCTAAAGCATTAAAGAATATACAAAACAAAAATGAGGTATGAAGCTTCTTTTAATTCAATTGCAAAAAGTTTATATATAAAAAAAGGGAAAAATAAAAAAGAGTGTTTTTATGTATAATTACATTCTTTTAGACTTTTTTCTACAAGATCAAATAAATAAAGAAAATTAAAAAGTGCACTTTTAACTTCTATGATTGTCCAAACAAGAAGTATTGAATTTCAAAAATTTATCATGCATAGCTTGGACAAGGAGCTATGACCTTCCTACTCACATCATCGGTGCCCTAGAGTAGGTACAAACTCTAATAGAAATACTCTTCATATAGAGACTTCTAAAAAAACATGTACGACACATATATAGAGTGAGTGACCTCATGGAAGTGGATCAAATCATGACCCTACTAATGGCATGGGTCCAAACCATATAAGACACTAACCAAATGAGGGCAACATGCAACTTTCCACTAGTTTAAGTTGGCTAACATATGACTCTATACTATAGCCTATGTTTCAGCTTCCAATGATATGAAGTTATGAATCATGGTTTGAAGGTATTAGACTACTGTTCATTCGATGCATCATTCTTAAATGTCACTATTGATTGCTCACATATTTTAATGTCATGATGCTGTATTTATAACATATTGATTTTTGTATCAAGTTGAAATGTTGGGCATTTTCAACAAATTTTCAAATTTATAGCACATCTTCATGTTTGATATGATAACTACTGCTTTGCAAGGAAAGTTCACTGTTCAAATCAGACTTATTTCATGCTTTCCTATTAGTTTGAGTTTGATGTTTGATTCATATATTAAAAAATTATGATATGGCTTCCTGAAGTGATGGACAAACTCAGCCATAATGAAACCTAGCACAAAATGCAAACAATAGATCGGAAAAATTAAAGAAAATGCATAGCTTGACAGAGTATAACCTATTACCTGGTCGAATTCGAATGAAGAATCCACAAGTGAAAACTGCATGTCTGCTACTATGACAATCATAAATACCAAGATGAGTCACTTTTAGAGTATAACATCATACTCCAAAAGTGACTCATTCAAGCCATAAGAGATTTTAATGTGTCACAATAGTAATACAAAGTTACCCTCCTGTGTTTCTATACTAATAATTGAATTTTTTGTTCTATATATGGTTAAAACAACTCTTCGGATAAATTTTATGGGAGGATCATCATCAAGAAAAAAAGTACAATAAAACTTTGCAAGCATGAAAAGAAGATAATCTGCCCCTCGATACCCCAATGTACCTTCTGTGAATGAATAAATACAGTGATCTGAGGTTATTATCCTCTTGTTAACGTTTCCCTTTTTCTTTTTCAGATAAGATGTGAAGCATGAACGCATGTCCTATTCCACTGTAGATTAAACAGAAACAGAAAAAAGTTGGAGATGTTCAAAATAATCAAACTCCAAAATAATTTTATGTAATTGATATGGACTAGGAGCATCCAACAAGTGTAAGAATAAGCGATAACATGCCTACAGCCCGTCCAGAACAAGAAACGGCAACCACTCTACCCATGACTTTCATTATTATACTACAAACCATAAAAATGCGTCCAATGAAACAGTTAGCCATAAACTATTAAGATCCAGTAACTTATACCGATAGGAAGAGAGCCCTTACCGTTGTCATGTCATCAGTAAAGTAAATGTCGTAATTTCCCTTGAAATAGGGAAATGGGTCCTTCTTCCAGATCATATCGACGTCATTGTACAATACAGAGTAGCCCAACTCCAAAATCTGAAGCAAATGCCTTGGCCTCCGAGAGGTGAAATTGAAAAATCCCTACAAGTACGTGTGCTTGTAAGATGAGATAAGGGGATCCCCTAACGTGTCAACATGTACGCCAAATCGAAGATCACTAGCATCACGTGATATAAATACAAATCCAATCTGAGATCTGAAATGCTAAGCATACCTGTGATCCGAATTTATGGGCCTGCTGAAGCGGAGGGGCAGGAGGGATGAGAATTGCATGGCCTGGCCACTTTTCATTAACTGCGTATAATGTAGCATAATCTTCAGCTATGACGAGAACTTCATGATGCCTATGATGTCTCGCAAGGCTTGTGATCCAGTTGATGAGAAACGGCAGATAGGGTTGGCTCACCGCGCACACGATAATCGTGTTGTTACGAGCAACGGCATGTACAGCCTCAGGTAGCGTATAGGCATTCCATCTGTCTCTCGCAGAAATCTCGGATGGCCTGTGCAAGCCAGTAAGCGGAAAATAAAAGCCGAGCAGCAAGATTACCGAGACAAGCACGCTCAGAGTGCTCGCATAAGAATAAGGAATAGATTTTTGCAGTCTGCTCAACTGCGCTTGCTTGCGCAGCATTGCTCACATGAGTTCATTCACCTGGTCCCCGCTTCACCCTGCTCTTAATGAATATGAGATTTGTGCAGCGCCAGCTCAGTTGCAAAGACGAAGACGTTCGTTCATAATGTCCGTGAATTGTTTTGCGTACATTTTTATTTCTTCCTGTGCTTGATTACTATAAAATAGATAACCTTGTCCCGGTTCGCTGGCCCGGTGGTTGGGCCTCTCGCCTCTTGAGGCGGGGGCAAGGGTTCAACCCCTGGCAGCAACATGTAGGGACATATGAATCTCGGAAACTCTTGTATGTGGCTGGGCCACCGTTTGATCATCCCCGCGGTAGTTGTGACCGCCGTTCAACTCAGTCTTGTAAACCCTTGCTCTTGTGGGATAAGGAGGGTCCCATGGATACTATGCCCTTCCTTGTACAGTTGCAATTTCAAAGTTAAAGTCCGGGGGAGTAGGCCTCGGCCGGACCTCCATTTAAAAAATTATTAAAACAAAAAAAAAGATAACCTTGAGAACTAAAGCTCTATAGCAGGTTAAGTAGTCCCAAACATGTATGTAAAGATAGTGAGTGTTGCTAAGGGAAAGTCCTCTTTGGTGCTCTTGTGGAAGGGATTCTACAAAGAAAAAGTAGATTACAAAGCATCATCGAATGGTGTGAGTCTAAGAAAGAAAGAAGGTATGAAAGAGAAGAAACATCATCATTGAATGGTGCTCTTGTGGAAGGGATTCTGCAAACACAAAGTAGATTACAGAGCATCATTGAATGGTGTGAGTCTAAGAAAGAAAGAAGGTATGAAAGAGAAGAAACATCAGATTTGCACCCATAAATTGAAATGACCATCCTCCCCTTCAACATTTGGGGTCTCACAAACTCATCAATAGTGGTAATCATAAACCAATGGATGAATGAGAAAAGTATAAACATGGATGTTATTTGTCTTCAAGAAGTTATGATTGAAAAAAAGGACCTCATGGGGTGACTTCAAAAGATCTTGTCACAGCACATTGGAATGTTTTTACGATTTCACCTCTAATTGCCAGCATAAATGGTTGGCAATGCATTTAGGAGGCTCACAATCCTTTTCTCGTGTCCCAATGTATGCCCTTAGCTTAGAGCAAGGAAGAATTGAGGCTTGGGCTTCCTTGGAGTCCTTGACATCCCCATCAATTCTCATTGGAAATTTCAACCTGGTAGATAATGTTAGTGCGTCTTGGGAGCAGAACGAAAAAGCCATGATGTTCTTGAAAAGGATTATTGAAACCATCTCAATTGCACCTCCATTTGATCGATCCTAAAGACAATCACTTCTTCTCTTCTACGAACCTTTAGGTTTTGAATGATCTTCAAAAAGCTTAGCTTGATCAATTTTATGTGTCTCAAAATATTTCCAACATCCTTGGTTCTCCCAAACTCTCTCTTTTGCACAGACATTGACCCACTGGACCACTTCTCAATTATTATCTCTTTCCATGCTCCTAGAAGGGGCAAGAGGACTCCTTCCTTCCACAATGATCCTAATATATTTTCCTTGCTCCATATTGTTTAAAGGAGCAGTTGGCAAGAATATGATGCATGTCATCTATGGGAAGAAGTTCAACTTGGTCGAAACCTTTGGAAGGGAGACAAAAACATTAAGCAATAGTATCAACCATAATGGTCGATGTTGCTTCATCGAACAATGGGATTTCCCATGCACAATCTCCAATTGTGTAGTGGGTGATGGACATGGTGATTTGCTCTGATAGGGGGTGGATTGATGTCGAAGCCCAATCAAGAAAGGTGGAGGGGATAAGCTACCATGCATGAAGATATGCGTGGAAAACATTGGTGAAGGTGATCAAGAGAGGTTTGAAGGGTGGAAGGGGCTCCATGGTTGCAAAAACTAATTGTTTGCTAACAAGTCACGATGGTCTCACAAGTAGAGTTCACAGAGTAGCATGTGCACAAGAGCACGCACAAGATAAAACACAAATTAACAAGAAGAGGAATATATAGGACTCGTAGAACAATTCCATGCACGATTAATCATGAAAACTAGGAATGTGAGGCATAAAGAGAAAAATTTTAAGGTGGGAAAAAATGTAAATAAATGATTAAAACAAAATTACAAAGATGGAATTATTGTGACATGCATTTTGTGAAAAGGCCGTAATTTTGACCCATTGAATGGAGTCGAGAGATGTTGACCAGAGAGAGCTTGCAATCAAAATGTGGTCCAAGCCCATAGTCATCATAATAATAAGTAATAGATCTCCTTCAACAAAAAAAAAAAAAAAAAGTAAAGTCGATCGTGATTACGGTATCACCTTTTTAGGAAACTCCAATAATAGTTTAGGCAAAATGGTCAATGGAGCTTTATTAGTTCTTTCAACTAAACCATTTGCACAAGGGTAAGATAGAGTGTTCACCCTATGGAGAACTCCATACTCGTTGCAATAATGCCTAAACAAGTTGATTGGCAAAATGAGTTCCTCTATTTGAAACAAATTCCAATGGAAGACCAAAGTGATGAAATAATTCCTCAGATAATAAATTGGTCACGTGTCATTGTAGCAGACTTGATGGCCCAAGCTTTGGCCCAACGAGTGACTTAATCTATCTAGGAAAAAATGTAGCAATTATTAGTAGAAATAGCTAGAGATGATATCACGTCAATAAAGCGAAGATCCCATTTATGAAATGGCTCCAAGAGCATAGCCGATTGGAGCAAAAAATGTGTTGTTGGCTGCAATTGTCTAGTCTATTGATAAGGATCACAAGTCTGAGTGAATTGGCAACAATATGTGTGCAATGTAGGTTACCAGAGACTAGACTGAAGTACCTTAAGGTTCATCAAATCACTACAAAGGTGACCTCCCATGGGATCAATGTGAACCATATGCAATACTACAATAATTTCATGAGTCGAGACTCAACAAAGAAAATCATTGGAAACATCACAGTAGTATCACTGGCCAACTATAAAGCAAAACCAATGACTATATTGAGCTAATTTCTTTTGAGAAACACTGGGTAATTGGTCGAGGGAACTCTACTAGTGAGAAATGAAAGTAGGGTTTCATAATAGGAGCGATCAAGATCCCATTGTGTATAAGGCTTCGAAATTCTAGTTGTGAACAAGACTCCATGAGGGAAGGAATCATCTACACCTGTCGCATCTTCTCTAGATTCAATTTGGATTAAAAATTATGTGATGGCATGTGAAGAGCCTAGGTGATGAATGACATCATTATCAAAATCTTGCAACAAGAGGACCCATCATGCGAGGTGACCTACGAGATTTTTTTGCATACAAGAGGGTTGAATGATCCACCTGAAAGGTAAATTTGTGCCCTAATAGATGATGTCTAAATTTCTTAACTGAGTAGATCAAATCCAAGCATTCTCATTATGTGACAGAATAATTTCACTCTCTTTGGGCAAGTGTCGACTAGTATAATATACTGATCGGAACCATTTTTTGGATTGTTGCATTAAAATACATTCCAAAGCTCGATTAGAAGCATCCACAAAGATGTGAAATGATTGAGATCAATCTGGTGCTTGTAGGATAGGTGTCGGTTGTTGATGTATGAAACATCACAAGAAATGAATTAATGTGACACTAGACAACCTCTATGATCACCATTAACTCAATGCTTCTCCAAACTTTGAGAAATGATTGCTTAAACTGAGAACTTTTCTTCTACAAAAAATTATAGTCACTGAAATGACATACTTTCAATGTTTTGCTTATTTCTCTTAGCACAAATATTAGTTTGCCAAGATCTTTTGGTGGATGAAAGTAAAAGAGAAGAGCTTTCCAAGAAGCTATTATTGCTAAAAATGCTTCACTACACACCAAGTTATGGCCTTCACAAGTTGACCCTATATGAGCTACCAAAATAGGAAACCTTGCCTATTTTAGCCAAAAGTATGTGTCTATACTGCAAACTTGATGCCTAGCATCAACTTGGTGCAAAAAAGTCCACTTTTCAGCATGAATTTGATGTCGGGCATTGACTTCGTGCATAAGACCTCATCTTTTCAAGCACAAACTCATCAAATGAATCATAGGCATAGAAAATAAAAGGTTATCAACTACAACTTGATGCCAGGCATCTAATTGATCCAACAACCTTCTATTTTAAAAAACTTTACAACAGTAGTTGAAGCAGATAGCTAAAACAATGACTTATCATCTCAGTCTCGATGCCATGCATCGACTTGCTTAGGAAAGTTGAACTTTTGACATCATTACACATTAGACAAAACATGGAGATGGAGGAGAGAGTCTCGTACACAGAAATTTAATTAGTTCTTCTCATAGATATGAAAAACTCAGAAGTTTACAAGTGCTTTCTCACTCAGAGAAGCCCGACTATACTCAATCATACAAAATCTCTCTATTCTCTCTCTCTCTCTCTCTCTCTCTCTCTCTCTCTCTAGCTCACTGCGTCTATTGATATAAACTAACTTATATAGATTTTCTCAATCTTTTGACTTTTGAAAATTCTAAAACTAAAGTTAAGTCTAACTTTACAAATATAATACATGTGTGAAATTGTCCCTTCACATAGGCATGTGCTTTTCTTTCTAGACTTTGACCTTCAAATTTATGTCCAATTTGTGATTGGTTCTCCAACAGCCCCCCCTCAATCACTAATTGACATTCTCTATTTCTTCATATCTTCTTCTTTTCTTTTTACTCATGCCATATTTTTGAATCTGCTGGTCTCACACCATCCAAGCTCTTTGTCATTATATCTGCTATCTGATCCTTTGTAGAAATATATTCCACTTCAATTTCTTTCTCCATGACCTTTTCTCTTAGAAAATGATATTGCATTCTATATGTTTTGTTCTTGCATGAAATACTAGATTTGTTGCAAGATAAAGTGAACACATGTTATCTCCATGTATTGTAGGTATACCTTGATTAATGCCCAAGCTTCTGAATAATGTCTGCATCCATATGACCTCCATAGCTACTTCTATAAGTCCTTTGTACTCAGCTTCAGTTGATGATAATGCTACTGCATGTTGTTTCTTTGAACACCAACTTACAAGCCTATCACCAATGTATATCATGTAGCTATGAGTTGATCTTCTATCATCTTGATTACCTACCCTGTCTGAATCACTATAGGCTCTCAACTTCAAATATGAAGTAAAAGGATAGTATAATCCTTCCTTTATGGTTCCTTTGATATATCTGATAACTCTTTGACCTGCAATCCAATGTGTATCCTTTGGACAATGCATGAATTGTGACAGAACTCCCACTGCATAACTAAGATCAGGTCTTGTTAGTGTAGCATAAATCAAACTACCCATAAGACATTGATACTTCCTCATATCTTTATATTCTGCACCATCATATTTACTGAGATTGTGATTAACTTCAAGTGGAGTTGAAGCTTCTCTACAATTTTCCATACCAAACTTCTTCAATAGGTTCAGAAGATACCTTTCTTATGATACATATATGCCATGATCTGTATAAGTGACTTCCATACCAAGAAAGTATGATAACTTTCTAGATCACTGATCTTGAACTTTTTCTCAAGTAATCTTTTTACCTCCTTGATTCCTTCATCTGAAGTACCTGTGATTATAATGTCATCTACATAAACAAATGTACATTGTAGCTTCCTCTATTCTTTTAATGAGTAGACTTGGATATGCTTTTGAACTTTGATATCCAAGATCATTGAGATACTTCACTAGTCAATAGTTCCATGCTCTTGGAGCTTTCTTCAATCCATAGAGTGCTCTTCTCAATCTGGAAACAAAATTTGGATACCTGGAATCTATAAACCCTTGAGGTTGCTCCATATATACCTCGTCTGATATGTATCCATTAAAAAATGCATTCTTTATGTCCAACTGACATAGAGTCCATCCTTTTGAAGCTGCAATAGCAATGATTGTCCTTGTAGTTGACATCTTAGCCAGAGGACTAAATGTCTCATCATAATCTATGCCATAAGTTTGGGCATAGCCTTTCACCACCAGTCTAGCTTTGTATCTAGCTATACTTCCATCTACAAGCTTCTTCACTTTATAAACCCATTTATTTCCAATTACCTTCTTACCATTTGGTTTAGGATCAAGTTCCCAAGTCTTGTTCTCCTCTAGTGCATTGAATTCTTCCTTCATTGCTTCTTCCCATTGCTTCTTACCTTTTGCTTCATCGTAGTTCTGAGGTTCTTCATCATCTTTGACCATATATGCATAGTTCTTTTGAGTTATGTAAGAAGTATCATAAAAATACCTTTCTGGTTGCCTTCTTGTCCTACTTGGCCTCCTTGGTTCACATTCTTCATGTATGTCCGGATACACCTCTTCATCAAATATAGGTTCATCTTCATTTCTTCTTGTTAATCCATTTATGGATGTACTTGCTTGCATATACTCTTCATCTCCATTCACTTGCACACTTGATTTTCCTTTCTCACATCTTGTTACCTCTTCTTCAAATTCTTCAATTGTATGACTTTGATCTGCATACCAACTTTTATGTTCATCAAATGTAACATCTCTAGAAACAAGAAATTGTTTGGTTACATGATTCCACAACCTGTAACCCATCTGCTTTTCATCATAACCAATGAACACATATTTTTCTGCCTTTGGTTCAAGTTTATGTCTAAGTTGTGATGGCACATAAGCATATGCAATTCACCCAAACACTTTACAATGATCTAGTGTTAGTTTCTTACCCCACCAAGCTTCATATGGAGTCATTCCATTTAGAGCTTTACATGGTAATCTATTCACAAGATATGTAGCTGTATTTATAGCCTTAGCCCAAAGATAATTTGGACAATTCTTCTCCTTCAGCATTGCTCTAGCAAACTCAACTAAAGTCCTATTTCTTCTTTCTACTACACCATTTTGTTGTGGTGTATACCTGTAGATTATTTCTCTCTTAATGCTTGCATTCCAAAGATAATCATTGAACTCTTGGGAGAAGTATTCTCCCCCTCCATCAGACCTCAATCTCTTAAGCTTTTGATCTACAACTCTCTCTGCATATGCATGAAAATGCTTGAAAGCTCCAAACACTTCTGATCTTTCCTTCAACACATACAGAGCTATCAA